>JARHVA010003801.1:1817500-1823975 GCA_037957365.1 Torreya grandis | reverse complement strand
TGACATTAAAAAATTATTCACCTACTCATGGATATCTAGTAAGAATGTAATTAATATTAGAGTGTTTTAAATTGAATGCACATATTCAAAGGGACACATGAAATCATGCCTCCTAACAAATATCCAAATTAATACATTCAATACCATTCATGATGGCACTTGCCTTAATGCCACTTATAATCACTTTTATGACATAGGAAGATACCAGATCATGAAAATATGAGGCTAGAGCTACATGGAAATTGGTGACCACATGAAAAAAAACCATAATTAGGATGTAAAATATGCCCTAGATATGTAGTGATTTTGTCTCCCATGATATTTCAAACAACAAACAAAAAAGGTGTTGAATATGCAAAGTACTATTCCTAAGATTTATTTTTGGATTGAATTCTAGTACATCTCCCAAAACATATCCTTAAGTATATTTAATTATATTCCTAATGAAATGTATTTCCCTTTATGTAATTGTAATAGATTTATATAGGTGGAAGATAAGTGTTTCATTGAACTCACTAGGGAATGGAAATGGATCCATAGGAAGATAATGTTGTGGAGGATATAACTTATTGATCCACTCTTACAATTAGAACACAATAAAATATAATATAGCATAACAAGGTTAAAAATTAAGGTGGTTGAGGGTCATTTCCACACTTTAAGGATGTATAAATCAACATTATATAGGAAATAATAAATAAGACAAAAAAATAAAAAAAATAAGTTCCCTCAACTTCCCATATATGAACCTCCCTCCAACATTACTAAGAATAAATTAGATGTAGTAAAAAATCAAATAGAAAATAATTATAAATTTTAAATTAAGATCATGCAAGAGTGAAATGAAATGTACAAATTTATACCCCCTCTCATTTATATTAGTTTGTATCTATATTAAATTGAAAAGTTTCATGAAACCTTTTAATTTCCTCCCTTTCCTTGCCTCATAATTATTTACCTTAATTTCTCTACTGGTTTACCAAAAAGAGGTTAATTTTGACTATTATTTGAACATTTTTTGAAATTTTAACAGTAAAATGAGTTTAAAATGTTCTTAAAATCATATAACATGAAAGTTAAAAATTTAGGTGGAATGTCAAAAAAATTGTCAAACTATAATTATATCTATGTAGATATATATTTAGTATGTTCATATTTCACATTTTAAAGATGAAATTAACTAAATTATAAAGGGTAGTGTTCCCTGGAAATATGGAGGGTTGACTGTCAAATTTGACCCCTTGCTAGATGTTGAGGTCAACATACCCCCATTTTTGAAAATTAGGATCCTTGAGATACTTTGAACCTTAATACTGAAAACATGGCATGTTTTTAATGTTATTAGAATTCCAAGATCATCCACTTTGATAAAGTTGGGCTATTAGTTTGTGGTTTTTCTTTAAGGTGACCTAATGTTGCTAACAAGTTAACCTTTATGTGATAAGTGATAGGTTTTATGGAACCCTTATGAATGGATCATGCTTGGACCCTCAGTTTTTCTTCATTCAAGATTTTAATAGC
The DNA here is from genome assembly GCA_037957365.1 of Torreya grandis. Lineage (NCBI taxonomy): Eukaryota > Viridiplantae > Streptophyta > Pinopsida > Cupressales > Taxaceae > Torreya > Torreya grandis. The sequence goes on along the minus strand of JARHVA010003801.1, from coordinate 1,822,454 downwards.
CATTGGTTTGTGATAGTTCATGCCTAGATTCATGTTCTAAAGACTCACTTTTAGAAAAACTCTAACTTAAGTCCTTAATTTAAATTTTGGTAGGAACACTTTTGGTAGGAACATTTCAAATTTATTTTGTACTTAAGCCCCAGTTTTCATGTTAAGGCTTGGTCATGTTTTTTAACATGACCAAACCTTAGCCTAAAAATTATTCTTAGTCCCCTTTATTTTCCCCCTTTATTCCTTATATTTCTAACATGGTATAATGTTATGCTAGCAAGGTCATTTTATTTTAGCATGGTCCCCTTTGTTAAAAAATTTAGCCTAAAGTTTCAAACCTAAGGCCCCATTTTTATTTATCAATGCAAACAAGACCTTCATCTTAAAGCTTTATCCTATTTTTCTATCTACCCAAGTCTTAAATTAAATACCTTGCTTCTTTGTAGATCTGATGGTCCATACCTCATTGTGACTCTTGATTAGATGGAGTGAGAACAATGTTGAAAAGTCAAAAGCTTAGGAAGCCCCATAGAGTTGCAACATGACACTCCCATATTCAAAGTTTGATAACATAGTGCCCTGTACATTAAATTGAACCAACTACATGTAATTTCTCAAATAATGATCAATGACTCTTGCCTCATCATAGCTCTTGATTAGATGAAGTGAATTAAATCCAAGATATATGGAATATATGAACTTGATGAACTTAAATTTGAAAATCTCATGAAAATAATTTGATGCTCATGAAGACATCATTGACATCTATGAAATTATCAAATTTAATCTCTTCAAATATTTTACTTAGACTAAGGGGCATGTTTTACGTCATTTGAGGGATCATTTGATATCATGTTTTAAAAACTTAGCATAAAATATTTTAGCCTAAGTCTATGGTGTGTTCATTGACATGAAATAAACCTAACTTAAAATATTTTATCCTAAGTTATTTTTTATGACCATGCACTAATTAAAATTCATGCATCTTGTAAGATCAATGACTCGCATTGCATTGGGACTAGATGATCTAATGGCACAAAATCATCAATGACTATTCAGGATAGCTCTAAGAGCTCATGGGATTGACGTGTGATAGATTCATGTTAAATATGAAACTAATGTGGAATATAAAGTTTAGAAAGCCTATGAAGGTGACAAGTGGCACAACCATGAGGCTTAACACAAAGATAACCAATAACATGTGGGATCCCAGATCATGATCAATAGACCATGTTGATCTTTGGATGATGATCCAATAAAATGAAACAAAAGGGAGAATTTCAAAAAATAATGGCTAGTGATTTGAAGGAATTTATGAAAAATGAAGTTGCCATTTAGATGCCAAATAAGTACCACACAAGCACAAAGCAACAAAAATGAAGATCTTATGTGCTCAAAAAGGTAAATATATAAAGGCAAAGGTCAAAATAAAATTTGAGACATGAATGAGCCTAAGTTTGAATAAGCAGTCACCATTAAATATTCAAAAAGCCCTAAAACTTGCATAAAATATCCTAATTTGAACTTAGATTGGTCATAGTCAAGCTAAAAAGAGTTCAATTATAATTTGAGTGAGGGGGATTGACCCAAAGACCACTTAAATCTGATTGTGAGCAACTTACAAGATTGCTAGCCATGGTATCTTAGAGGTAGCAAAAAGGGATAAGATAAAGTTATATCTATCCATATACAATGAATGGAGGGTCTTCAAATACATAGACCTGGACATTACAACATTGAACATAGGCAATAAGAACTAGTCCAAGATCTTCTAGACCATTGAAGAGATGAAAGTCATCACTAATGAAGAATAAAAGGTTACCACCATCAGTCAAAGGTATCATGACCTAGTTGTAGTCCAAATGACCAACCTCTACCATGTTGATGCTAAAATTGAGTTACTCCATTGTATTAACATCCTTGCTTCCATTTTTAAAGATTTTAGAATTAAACAAGACTAGATAACTCATCAAGGAAGTTCTAGGATAATTACATACATTTCCCCATTATCTTTTGAAAGATATTATAAATTGGCAAAAACCTTAGTGGATTTACCCACCATTAAAGAATGGATTGGTAAGAATGATTTGGAAACCATCCTTAGGCTATGGTTTCTCTATGAGAACCATGTAATCCAAGACCCTACAGGAAGAATCCTAGTTTCCCAATTTAGAAAGGGGATTAGGGTAATTATGAATCTATTGAATAGAGTATCTAAGACCCCATCCACCACATATGTTAATAAGAGCTGGGTATCTTATGTTTACTTCATGGTAGAAATGGAGCTCATTCCCACAATTGGAGAGATGATCAACATCCATCTAGAATGACAAGTCACAACCATTAAGAAAAATAGTAACCAATTCTTTATGATGTGATATCTATTGGATGCCTTGCTAGCTTCCACTAGGATCCTTAATATTAAAAATTGGTCATCTGAGGGTAGATTTATAAGCTCCCACCATTATTCCAAACTACACATTTTCCCATATATACACAACATGCAATTCATTTGTGATTGTGTTTATCCTTATTTAGTAGAAGCCATTATAGGGATCTCCATTCCTAAGATTAGCCCTATAATCAATAAATATGTAGAACTAATGGGAGACATCTATTTGTATATACAATGATCAAAATTGAGGGAATTTTGATTCAAACTAAGTTGTCTATCTATGTTCCCACTAAACTACTAGAGTGAGAAATTTCATATCAACTTCTTTATGGTGTTGATGGAGTATGCAAGGAGAAAAAGAAAGGCCTCCTCCATCCATTTCCTTTGATAATTGGCAAAACTAGTTTACAAGATTGGAAGCATGTAGACACTATTTCAAATCATAGAGACTCATTCAAAATTTAGCTAGATGACTTAAGGTAGTGGGACCCCAATGACAAGGTCTCCAGGAACTTGAAAAGCAAGAAACTACCCAAGCCAATTTATGAACATCAACTTGGTCTCTATGACACTTTGCACATCAAGGCAAATAATTTTTAGGAGGTATTAACTAGGTTTAAAAGCATAATTTTAGACTTAAACATAGACTAATTAGTAATACAAATCCACTAGGTGAGATATGGAAAATGGGACCTCTATAATATCATTTGCTATCTGGACCTTATAGGCCCCCTTAAGAGTAACCAAAAATAGAAGTGCCACAGTTCCAAGAACATATTGTGAAAGGTCTTAGGAAGGATAAATTATAAGAAATACCTAATGAGGGACCCTTATCCTTAGTCTTACTTCAAATACTAGCATCTCCCATTGAGTACCTAGACATGATTACCTTGGAGCTTGATGAGACAATGGAAGATGCCCTCAAGGTCCTTGTTGAAGCATATGGATATAGTGAAGAAGAGGAACAAGATGAATAATCCTAGGCCCAAATAGAGGAGGCTAAGAAATAAAAAATCAAATAATTTACCCTAGACCTAGTTCAAGTGGCACCATTGAAGAAGATAAAGGCAAAATTGATAATGGTCCTAGTTAGACAAAAGAATCCAAAGTTGACTTTCACTCACCCCATGAGTGAAGTCAACTTGTTTAGTGATAAATACCCCATCCATGGACCAATCATCCTTAATTGGTTCATCTATGGGAAAATGCATAAAATCCCCACCTTGTACCACTCATGCACCCTGACCAAGACTATTGATATTGATGTACATGATGATATCAAGCCTTAAATATAGGCTTTGATGATAGAGGAAGAAGAATAGTGGCCACTAGAGGGTTAAGTATCAAGAAAATTAATGTTCCTAGAGCCTCATGCAACACTCAGATGGAGGTGTTCTTGAGCCCCCAAAATTCATAGATTCATCCACCATAGTGTAATTCAACCCTGAGATAATAAGATTAGAAAGAGTAAGCACCAAGAAAACCATGGTTGGAGGTGAGGAATTCACTTTTCAAAAGGTTGAGCCATTTGTAGGCCTAACTCCTATTAGAGTAAAATATCCTGGTGAACTTCCCATCCATGAGGAAGATATTAAAATCCTAACTAAGGTTCACTCAGCCTAGATCAAAATAGGAATTCAAGGCATGAAACAAAGGATATATAACCTAAAGAAGGAAAAGGAAAATTTAGAAACCCAGGTAGTGCTATTGGTCCTATAGGCAATGGTTGAAATGATTGATGAATCCTTATATGACATGTGTGATGACTTAAAATCAATGAAGCTAAGGTAGATTGCATTTACACAACATAATACAGTCTCCAAGTGTCTAATTACACAATGGTAAGCTTTAAAGGATAAAATAATTAGCTTGTCAACATATAGGTTGAAGGTCAGATCCCTAGTTTCAAAACCATTAGTTTGGGACATTTAAATGCAATTATTGGAATAATTATTGACAAGGTCCAAGGTTTGAATACTTGGTCCAAATATCTAGAGAAACTCCTAAAAATGATGAAGAGCTAATTAAAAGAATCAAAAATATCCTTGGTACCATGATCACCAAACCCACAAAATTAAGTTCTGTTGAAATCATATTAGATGATGAATTCAAACATAGGGATACTTTGGTGACATAAGCAATAAGAAGTAAATGTCAAGGCAAATTTTGGGTAGATAATAGTAGGATCTTGGACATGATCATTAATGCAAGAGAAAGGATATCTAAGGCTAGAAGTATCAAGGAAGCCACGGCTAGGAATGATAGGGAATCAAATGATCTAGTTGATAAAGAGGAAGAGTGTCCCCTAAAACCTACCGTTGACTTCAAGCTAGTTAGTGAATAATACTAGAGAGCCATGAATATCCTTCAAGATCAACAAGAGAATCCTTCAGTGTAGGGCCCACTAAAAAATTGAATAGTATTCCATTTTCAAAATCTTATAACATATCAAAAATAAAATATTCTTTTGTAAAGGCATATGCTAGTTTGTTAGCATATTTGTCTCTAGGTCAGTTTATTTTAGAAAAATAAGTGTATTCTAGAAGTAGAAAAATGATAGTTGTCCTT
>JARHVA010003801.1:1710000-1812500 GCA_037957365.1 Torreya grandis | reverse complement strand
GTTATTTTATTAGAACAATAAAATTTCATTTGGAAAGTATTTATTCCTTTAGATCTAGTACTTTCATGTTATGTAACTTTCCTTTTTATCAAACATTAACTTGTATCAAGAGGGTGGATTGACATCCTTTTAGATAGTTCATGCTATCTTAGATCTAGCTCATGTTAGGAAATCTACCCATATACTTTTCTAACAAACCCCTTTTGAGTGTTTTTATTATCCATGGTTATTCTTCCATAGCCAAAAAAGAGTTCTCACATCATCTGAATCATGCATACACTTTTTAATAGGTATTTCTTTACACACCCTTCTCTTTCAATTTTATCTCTTCTTTCACATTAAAGGAAAATCAAAAATTTGAGTAAAACATTTTTGGCATGCTTGGTGGGACCTAGATCCTTTTTCTTTCTTTATTGTTTGCATATTGAATGAAATGTGAAAATTTCTTTTTGGGCTTAAAATAAACCTCTTGCATACATTTATTGCCTGATTGTCTTAGTTCATGTAGTAACTTAGAGGGAAAATTAATTAATCATAGCTTTCACACTTGTTATCACACATTGTAACCAAACCAAAAAATAATTAACACATCAAAACATACATGAGATAAGGCTTGACTAGGATTTCATCACCTAGCAGTAAACCTTACCCTTTCCTAACAATCCTACTTGGAGGTCATTACCAAGGGGAGAGCCAACTCAACTCTTTGGTTGAGTATAAACTCTAAAACTCAGTATATTTTGGCTAAGCACCTGACACTCTTACCACTGTGAGACTGTGAAGTGAGGGGGTAGGCCCTAATACCAAGCCACTCACCAAAGTTCAACACATATTCTCTCTTAAGCACATAAAATCAACCCAAAACCAACCTTAGATTTCCTCTTTATTACCTGATATACAAACCAATTTCTTCCTCACATAATTTAAGTCATAAGCCAAATGTGATTTAAAAAATAATCCTAGTTATCAAACACATTTTAGTGTATTTATTGTTTACCTTTGGATCTTTTATTTTGTTTGCTTTATGTTTGAGTTGTGAGTTTCATTATTTCTTATCTATTTCTCACATGCTCTTATTGTATAATGGTTAAAAGAACTAAACCAATTAGAAAGAAACCCTCTGCCATTCTAGCTTCATCTACCTCATCTCCATTACTTTGTTCATATGGAGAGCCTTTCTATAGTTTTCACTAGAGACCCTAGCTTTGTTGGAATCTTTAAAGACAAACCTCTTGCCTTAAAGAATTACCTTGCATCATGAGCTACTCATGCTCCCAATCTCACCTACAATCAACATAGCCTTACCTGTAACCAATCAAACTTCAAATTCAACCAACCAATAAACTATTAACTACCACCTAAGCTATTTATAATGATAATGGATCAGATAATCAAAGTAAAGTCATCTATTTTTGATACCCATGAGAAATCAACCCTCACATATAACCAATCAAATCTCACCTTCAACCAACCAAAAACCTATCAACCATTTGATCATCATCATATCCAATCAATAAGCCATCAATACCAACATAATAATTGTCATAACCAACCTCAACTTCAAACTATCCAACCTTATCAACCATCAGGTCGTTTATCCCAACCTGCTTTGAGGTAGCCCTATTTATCTCAACATTGAGATTTATTCTATCCTCTTTACCATCTAACCAAAAATTATCCAACCAACTTATCAACACAACCATTATATAAATTACCTTAATCTACCTTATCAACCTAACCATCGTATCAATCACCTCAACCAACCTTATCAACCTTAACCAATCAAACCAACCAACCAACCTATCAACCTGTCAATTTATCAACTTTACCAACCTTACCCAACTTATCAACCTTGCCAAATCCAACCAAGAACTATCTACCAAACCTAACTCACCTATCAAACTCATCTAACCTATAAAACCTACCAAACCTATCAAAACAAAAAACGTCATCAAACTAACCAATTAGTTCAGAAACTCAAGGGCCATTGGTGTACCCTCTTCTTAGGAAATACACCCCACTGGGGGAATCATATGCCTCAATCCTTGACAAATTCTTGGAGGCTTCTATCATTAACCTTCCTCAAATCAAACCCATAAATATTTCTCTTCCAAAGCCGATTTGGTTTATAGAGAATAAATTTTGTGGATATCATCACACATACATGCATGACATAGACATATGTGGCTATTTTAAGATGCTCATTCAAAACCTTATCCATCACAAGGAGGTTTCAAAGGATATTATCCATGTTACCCCCAACTAAGCCATTAATATCTTCAAGGAATCAATCATTAAATCTCTTCCTTCACTCATTGTTGAGGAAACCCATGATCAAATCCCTCAACACAACAAGGCCCATCCATTTGATTTAGTACTTAGTGAACCTATAACTAAGGAAACCCTTCTCCAAACCTTAAACAAAACACTTATGAACTAAGCATAATCTTCACACCTTTTTTTTGAAATCAAGGAACCCAACCAACCTTTTCCACTTACCCATGTGGAACCAACTAACTAACCTTTTCCACTTACCCATGTTGAACCAACCAACCAACCTTTTTAAATCACCCATGTGGAACCAATCAACCTACCTCATCCACTTACCATTTTTTTAGAATCAACTATTAACCCAACTTTAAAAACCATTAAACTTACCAAACCTACTATCAACCTAACTTTAATCCCTACCTTATCTACCATTAACCAAACCAAACATACCATTAACCTAATTGAACTTACCATCAACCTAACCTTACCTATAACCATCCACCCTACCTTACCAACCCAACCAAATAAAATAATCAAACCAATATCTACACTAAATTAATCAACCACAATCAACATACCTTTTAACTTAACCATAAACAACCTACCCAACAAACCAAACCAAGATCAACCTATCAACCCTACCAAATCTATCCTAAATCAGGTCCAACAAAATTTTCCTAACCTTGGTGCACTAAATAAAATCCCACTTGAACCACCACCTACAAACTTTAACCTACTAACCACTAAAAACTAAAAACTAACAACCCCTTATTGGAGGTGGACCCCTTCGAAAACCCTTTTATAAATTAACACCTCATCTTGAGATATTTTTCCCACCTCAAACATCCATGGAAATAAAAAGCTGAGGGAAATTTTTCTCCATAAGGATTTCACCATTTATTAACCCAAACCATACCTTCACACTTAACCAAACTAACCCTCAGCATTTTTTCCTCAATATATTAACCAAACCTATCAACCAACTAACCTTGAACTATTAAATAATACCTTTCTCCATCACCCAACCTTTAGAGAGTACCTTCTTCATCAGCCAAACCAAAAACCTAGTGTTATACTAAGTTGGGGAAACTCATTTGGACACCACCTTACCTATTTGAGAGTCACCTTCTCTCCCCAAACCATTGGAGATTATTTTCCTCTACGAAGCCATCACCTAACCAACCTTTCCCTTTTTTTCAATAAAAATCTTTCCATGTCTAATTAGGTATCCAAAAGTAACTAGGGGACATCTACTCTTCATTTTATCTCAATTGTCTTAGACCCTACATCATCACCTATAAATATGGATCACGAGCTTATCATTTATCCTCTCTTAAAGGCAAACCAAAACTTGAGCCTCTCCACACTTTGAATTTATGTCCTTTAATAAAAAAATCATGATCACATTCACCCTTGTGTCTAACTTAAGCTCATCCCTTAGTTTACAAGATTTTAACATTCACCTACCTATCCCTCTTCTTCTTAGGGATAATTGATTACAACATAAGACCATGTGATTATCTATCACAGTTATAGCCAATCCTAAGCATGGATACCATAGATCTACCCATGGCATGGTTCTCACAGTTACTTTTTGTCTCTAATCAGATGGAATCTCATGATCATTTGTCTCTCAAACCACCTTCCTTCATCTATCATTAACCTTTTTATGTTAAAAATTCTTTCTCCATAAGGGTAGACCTTTAAGCCTAAGTAGACTCATCCATGTATAAATATAGCATTCAAAATCATTTGGGATACCAAAATATCAATTAGATCCACATCCCTAGCATTGTAGACTACTCCCTTGAAGGACAACTACCCAACATTAATATTTGCTTAAAAAATAGACTACTCTCTTGAAGGATAGCTATAAAAATCCAATTTTAGACCAGTCCCTTAAAGGATGGATAAGTTTAATGATCATTTGAAGCTTTCTGCATAGATCAAATTCACCAACTTATCAAAGCAATAAAACAAACAAACAACCCTATGCCCAAATCAAAGAAAATAAGCCATAATCAGCTCTTATATGTGGTATTTTTAGAATTCCCACATTGATTAGTCTATATAAATTATTAAGACATGGACTTGTCAATTATGGTTCTTTGGTCGTAAGCTAACCCACATCAGATTACCATATCACCCATTCCCCATTCAATCATCTACCTATCACCTACTCTTCCTTCATACCCTCTCTAAAATCAAGGGACTATGAGCTTACTTGATGCAAAGTGATCAAGACACCTTTTTTTTCAATTAAATCATGTTCATGCAAAGCATTTGATAGGCTTAAGTTCACTAAGTCAATCCAAATATGATTTTTTTGTTAGGTCCTTGCCAACCAAAAATATCATGCATTTTCCTTGCCTTCTATTCATTAGTTCATGTGGACATATGTATCATGACTCTTATCTCTTTCTCACATTTATTTTTTTACCGAAGTCTCCTTTATGTGATTTCATTATGTTTCCCTATCATATAAAAACATTTAAACATCATTCTCATCAACATGATCATAACATTATGAAACATAAACCATATCCTAACCATAAATCTAAGAACCATCAATCATAAATAATCACATCAAAACATTATAACATTATACCATCATATTATCATCATCAAACATCATCAACATCATCCCTATAATAATTCCAAAACATCATCATATAAAATCCTATCCTAATGAACCACATTATCACATTATCCTACCTATAAATAATATTATCAATAAATAATGCTTACATCATCTATCACATAACCATATTCCAATCTATAAACCAAAATATAATCATAAAAAACATCATCAAAAACCATCTAACACATATTCATGATCATGAACAAAACACATCATCAATTTTGTATGAACCAACCATCATTTAGACTATCTAATCAAAATTGTGTTTCCATCACAACCTCATATAACCATCTTATAAACATCACATGCCTAAAGCTATTGAGTATATATCTCATAATCATAGGTCATAAACCAAACTTCTCCACTTCACCTTCTAGTGGATCAATATCCACTCAACCAACCTTATCAACCTTAACCAATCAAACCAACCAACCTAATTATCACCCTATCAATCTATCAACCTATCAACCAACCTATCAACCCAACCAACATATTCTACTTCAAACTTCATTGGATTAACCTCCAACCAATAATACCTCACCCAAGGTTAACCTAACCTCAACCACAACTAAACCTACCCAATTATTTGATAACCACCTTATAGCATTACCTTTGGTTCGATCCCCTTTAAGAATAGGGTCACAACTTTTCCATCCTACCTTACCTAACAAACCAAGCAAGAAAACCAAATCAACCATTTATCTTACCTATTTTAATCAATCAAACCAACTTTTGAACCAAATCAATCAACCATAAAAGACTTATCAATAAACCTAAACTAGCATCAATCCAACATTCCACTTGAACCACTACTTTTAACTTAACCTCTTCACCCAATAACAACTAACACCTAAAAAATAACAACTCTCAGGGCATGGTTGAATTCATAAATCCCTCTTTGCTCCCTAGTAAATTTACCTTGGGATATTTTTCTCACCCTGACCACCTATTAGGGAGTTTCTTAGTCTCCTTTAACTAGCTGACCTTTAGGGATTACCTTCTCCCCAAACTATTGGAGATCACCCTTTCTCCACCAACCTTAGACCAAGTGAATCTCTAACCTTTTGGAAGAACTACATTTGGCCTAAAGTTAGTTTTGGATTCCTATCCATGGAACTATGTAGGTAGAATCCACTTGCCTAGTACATCTAGAGTCAGCTTGGTCTTTGACTTCCAACCCCTACCCACTCAACCCATGCTTTCCCCACATTAACCTTGACATTGGTTGATTTTGACCTAGATCATTCACATGATTTGTGATGACTTCTCCATGGTCATTTTGACCATAATAACCAACCTTAACATGCTAGAATTTTAAACTTTGTACCACCTCATGTATGACCCAACCTATTATTTTGTTTTATGGGAGCACTTCCTACCATAGATACTTGTGACCAACACTGACCCTATCTAGATGGCTTGATAGGCCTACCACAATCAACTATGACCAATTTTGTTGACTAGTCATCCCTGTCACATGTCCCTCTAGAATGGACCTTATTTTTACCAACATTGATAAGTTTAGTCTCTACATGATCTTGACTATCACTCTTAGTCATATTTTGTGTACGTGTTTGCATCTCAAATGCCCAAGCTTTTTATTTCACCTCACACGTGACTACCAATTTACCATTTATCAAAACCTGACCCAATTTTTCATTCACCTCATCAACTCCTAGTTTGAGGTCGAATACCTCCTCCCATATTTAGGGTAATCATACCTTGACCAGTAAACCATTCATTTTTGTTATAAAACTTATCAAACCAAAGTTGTATAACAAAAAGGATAAAAAAGTGGACACTTAAAAAATACACCTTGGCCAATTTTTGATGTCAAACCAATTCTTTGAACCCTTACATGACCTTGGAGCTAGTTGACCACCTAGTTAACTTATCCCATTTATTAATGTGCTAACTTGACCTTTGTAATCCACCTTATTTTAAACTAATTTTCACCCATTTTTCTTTAGGACCTTGACCAGTGCTAATCAACCTAACCAATGTTAGTTATCTTGACTAGTGTTGGTCAAGTCTTCCAGCTTGCTTTAAAGTGACTTCCAGCTATGAACAAGATAAGCATGGCATGATTTAGAAACTTCTTTATTACAATGCTAATGAAATTTAAAGCATCCTAAATATCATATTTTTCCTCTACCTAATTAAAAAATTCTCCCTAATCATTTAGTAACATCTCCTATAAAAAGGAGAGGAGGAAGTGAAGGGGGAGGAGAATCCACAAATTAACATCTAGAAAAGGTTATCAATCATATAGGTATTCAATCTTTTCAACATCTAAGTTTCTTCTAGAAACTCAACATTAGCAAAAGATATATGAACCTCTACCAAAATTCCTCCAGGCTTCATCAACATCTTTAACCAATCTCAAAGCTAAGTATTTGTTTTCATATATTTATTTACTTTGTCTCAATTTAACACATCTACCTAAACTAAACTTGACTGCTAATCTGATCTAGACCCTCTATCTATCATCTACCCTTTCCTAGATCCTGAATAGACCCGCAACATTCTATTGTACCCTTTTTTCAAACTAAATAACACTCTTTCTAAAGTTTCTTAAAAATTTATAGGAACCTGTGATAGTTAGCCTAATCGGTGATGGTCAGTATGTGACAAACAAACCATTAACCATCAACCAATAATCAGACCTCAAAAAATCCCTATTTTATGTGTCCTTATTACCTTATAGACTTTAAACAACCACTTGACCTTAACCTAGACATTTATTTAATAATTTAGCATTTAACTTAATTTTATTTTATTTGAAAACTAGCATTTCATTTGAAAATTAATTATTTTTTTAGATCTACTACTTTCATGTAATGCAACTTTAATTTTTATCAAACATTAACTTGTATCAAGAAGGTGGATTGAAAACCTTACAGATAGTTCATGCTATCCTAGATCTAGCTCCTACTAATAAATCCACCCATCTACTTGTCTAACACACCCCTTTTGAGTGTTTTTCTTATCTATAGGTATTATTCCCTACCCAAAAAAGAGCTCTCACATCGTCTAGATCATGTGCACACTTTATACTAGGTATTTATTTACACAACCTTCTATTTAAGTTTTATCTCTTCTTTCGCATTAAGGTAAAATAAAAAATTTGAGTGAAACACTTCTCATAAAGTTATATTTTAAACTATATATCTGATATGGTTTTATATATTTGATTTCATCTATCATTTTTTGGGTACTATATCATCTATGTCCCTTTCATTTAGATAGGATAATCAAGTTTAATTTTTTATATATATCAATATACACCAAATTTACATAGGGAAAAGTGTATCCAAGTAAAAAGACACTACATTGTAGAGACATGGGAAGTAGATTTGTTATTTTTAGTGTTAAAATGGTATTAGATGGAAAAGTAAAATTTCCTTTTTCAATTGATGAATTTCAAACCTTGGTATATATTGAAAAAAATGGAAATACATTTCCTTGAAAGAAAGGGACTTGTTAAATAACACATATTCATCAATTCCACCTATTTTTAGTGACTCAAAGTATTATAGTGCTATGAAAGAGGGATATTGTAATGATGACAATGAAAACACCATCAATATAGGTTATGAAGATACCACTAATTTTTTTACAAATAATTTCAACCTCAAACATAAATTTTATATAAAATATGAAGGCATAGCCTAAGGTTTAATAAAATCATGTGCTATAATATCATAAAATTTATGAAGAGATATTGGAACCCATGAAGTTTATTGTTGGAACCCATGAAGAGATGTTGAAAATGTTGTAAATTTATGTTTTGTATACTCAAAATTGATACATACTAATAAATTTATATCATGGATAATTTAAATATTAGTTGTATGAAAAAATTGAAATGTTATAATGGTTAAATGGAGTGCTCATTTAGATGGTCCATCCCTTGTACAAGGTGTTAAATATAATTTAAAGTTCAGGGGAGTTTTTTTATGAAATTTATCCATTTGTGTTAATTTGAAATAATATATGTTACAAAGGGAATAATTAATTTTTTTATTTAAGGATATATGGCACAATTTAAAGAATTAGATTTAAATGCCTTTAGGGTGCATATTTATAGAGTATTAAATGATAATTTCAAAGGATGATTCATATTTGAAGGATCTCACATACCATGGATTACTAGAAAATTGGCCCACATAGATGGCTCTCCTTTGGATTTCAAATTTAAATAATCCATAGAATAGGTTTAGGTCAAAATATGGGATGCATTTTAAGAGTGAAAACTCAAATTGGTATTTCTAGTTTCTTTTGATGCTGGTAATTACAATCATTCCAATAAAAATGATTAAAAGACCCTATAGTGCTCAAAAACATCAAAAAGTACTTGCCACTCTACCTAGTCCATCATATAATTTTTTTATAAAGTGGAAAATATCAAATATCATTTCTATAATTCATACTATCTCTAAAAAATCCCATTGTTTTAGTCAATGTTTTATGGCACAAAACTAGATCCTTGAATAAAGAGGCTAAAATAAATTTGTATTAGATTCATTAACATAAAATGTCATCTTTAATGTGGGTGAGAAATCTATGGATAATAATAAAATTAAATTTTATGGAATGTATGTCTTTTACAATGCATGTAAAAAAGTTATTGGGTACCCAAGGACCACCTTATATAGTCATAGATATGACTAGATAAATAGTGACAAGCATGTAGTAAATGGTAACATTGGAAAATAAATAAAATCCAAATACCACTATAAACATTTTTGGTATATCAAGAGTAATTGAGATAAATTCAGATATTGAACCACATTTGAATCATTCTATAGAAAATGATGCAATCAGAGTTCATCAAAGACTAATTAATTAATTATTTACCCATAATTTAAAGTGAAATAAGTGTAACAAATATCTCAAATTTTTTAACCTTGTTACTGCATCACATCAAAGCTTCAATAACATAATGGAAAAAAAATCAACATGTTTCGATTGAAAATAAAAACTTTTTCACCAAGAGTGATGATTGTATAGATATGTACAACAAATCTAAAGTCACCACATGCCAAAAATCACTCTTAAAATGTGAATAGGAACCAAAATGGCACAATTATAACATTCAAAATCATCTTTTAGATTAATATTCCCATATATTTAAATAAGAGTAATAGCCTCAAATATGCTTGAGTATTTTGCATGATAAAATGGAAAAAATGAAAGTTTCTATTCCAAGGATGATAAAGATGGAAAAGTTAATATGTAATGTTATGAACATACTATTTACATTGACTGGTGTGCTCACACATAGACACAAGACTAGGGTTTTTTCCACTTTAGCCTACCATTTTTTTAATGTGGAGAAAACTACACATTCACATCATTAGATTTGTGTCTTAAGAATATCAAATAACTAGTCATTGATGAATATGGGGATTTATTTTATAGTTTTGGATCATCAAAAGATTCACTACATTATGCATTATTAGAAAATTAATTTCATGAAAAATAAAAAGGCTAAAATGACATATTTGTCCATTATGAACCAATTAGTATTGCCAGTACAAATTCTTTATTTAAAAAATAGCCACCAATTCTCTAATAGTAACTAGATAATGTTTTGAGTGGTGACAAGAATCGTACCCTATTTTCATTTACATCCCTAATGATAACAAAAAGGGTATAAAAATTTGCGTATCTAAGCTTCCTTCTAGTGGGACACAATCATGAGGATATAGATGGTAATTTTGGTATTGTAGATACCCATATTTTATATAATCATAGTTCATAGTATGTTTTCTTAGCTTTGTATGTGTCTATACTTATCATTTGATCATTTTATGTAATTTACACCTTGTGACCATTGGTTTTAGCCCCTTATGTTTATTCTAATTTTAGATTTTCATATGCAACTAGGTCCTAATTCAAAATCAAGACACACACACACACACAGATATATATATATATATATGTGTGTGTGTGTGTGTGTGTGTGTGTGTGTGTGTTTATATATATATGTATGTATATATATGTATGTATATATATGTATATATATATATGTATGTATGTATATATATATATGTATATATATATATATATATGTATATATATATAAGGGTATGGTCTATTTCATAACATAAAGCATTAAAAAGTAATAACCTCAATTATAATTTAATTTAAATTATTTATGAGGTATTAAAATATAATAAATTTCAAAATTATAGAACCAAAATTCTAAATCACTATATGAATTAATTTTCACTTTCATTGCTTGTACGAAGGGTTGCAAAAAGAGAAAGAGCATAAATATTCATGATAAAAACTCAACACACATACCTAAGAGGGAGAAATACATGTGAGTTTGAGACCATCTTCAGAGTATATGGATATGTAGGAAACACAAAAAAATGTCATGGGTTGATCTGGTTAGCTCAACTCCTGTGCCAACCCATTTTTACCAAGTTACAAGAGGTTAAGGCCAAGATATCTAGGTTTTCACTTGTTGACTAAACATTATGCATATTATGATGAATTTTTAAGGACAAAACAAACCTAAAAGTGATAGTGTAGATTTAATAAATATTAGGTTTCATTAATATACATATTCTAGATTTGACACCTATGGTGAACCCAAACACATACATTGACTCTAGTAATGAAAACCCAACACAAGTGTTTAGGAGGAAAAAATAGTCAAAACACTTAACAAAAAAAACACAAAACCTGATAAACATTATGATATCATTCCAAATCATGATCATAGTCCAGAAAAAATGAAAACCAAGATATGTTATCTTTACCTCTTGACTGTATAGTATCTTGCTATATTTATTACACATGGTTAAATAGGTAAATTATCATTATTTACCACATATTACTAAAATATGAATATTTTCATATTGCATTCAAACAATTTTATTTACTTTATTTGTATATCTATTGATTCCATTTATCATAAAACACTATAGTGAACTCATCCCCTAACCTATTTAAACCATTACAATCTAAGGTTTCTCCTTTTCTTAAGCAAACTGAGTTTTTATTGTTCTTTTTTAGATATAATTTTTTATATGGGCATATGCTTAAGTAATTATTGATTATATTTTATCCCTAGTATTTATTCTTCTCCTATGTGTATTTTCATCCAAAATTTTAGCCTTTATCAACATGTTTACATCTATTACAAGATCTATGGAACCCCATTTTTTAGATTGTTGGTTTAATAATCCTGATGGCTAGTGTATTGCATATGAGGATCTTATGGCATCTAAAGATAGTACTTAGTTATCCTCCTTTGCTTATAACTATGCCAATGAAAAACTAATGATGAAAATGAAAGTATATATGACATGTGGATAATCATAATATGGGTTCATATGGTTATGAGTGTGATTATACCCCTTTTAAATGTAAATATGAGGATACTAGTTCTCTTATATCTCCTATTTCTAGTGGTGAAATGCTTGAAAATTTAAAAGTGATAAATCTTTTTAGTGCATCACATAAAGATGACATAATAGACATGCAAAAAAAATAACACTTATGATGTTGAAAGTAGAAATGTTTCATGCAAAAATGCTCAAGATGAACAAAAAATTGAATTATTTTGTTTCCTTGAAAATGATGCAAATGGTGAAGAAAGTGAATGTATGTCTTCTTTACAAAGTAATGATAATGTTAAAAATCATGATCCCTATTTAGATCAATTAAATGAAGCTAGTGAAAATAATTATCTTTCTTTACTTTGTAATTATTAACATGCATGCATTACTTCTTCCCCTACCTTGCTTATAAATATGAAATTGAAAATTAAAATTATCCTAAACCATTCATTAAAATTACATTGCTTGACAAATCTAAATTTTTAAATATATTTGATTCATCTCATTAAAAAATTGTATAATATAATAAAAATAAAATCAAATGTCCATCACATGATAAATATAACAATGTTTCACCAAATGTTTCTTTCTCATATGATCATGATGTACCAAAAATATAGAGTAGCATTTCATTATCTCTAATTCCTTTGTTAGACCTCAAAAATGACAATGAAGCTTGCATTTTTCCTTCTATTCAAAATTAATTAGAAAATGTTATTCCTTATCCATCCTTTACTTTTTTTAATTAAATGAATGTATCAAATTTATATGAATAAAATGAAACTATATACACATAATATTTTCAATTTATCAAATACTAATGCTTTACATATTGTAGGAATGCATAGAGACTCAATCTGTTTGAGTGCATGCCCTAAGGGGTACACCAAGAAATGGGTGGAAAAACCTTTGGTGATTTGTAGGATTGTTGTCCCTTTTTACCATATTATTACCAATCCAACCATCTCCCAAAACCATTCCCTAAGTTATTTTTCCTCCATTGAATATTCCTCTAGTGTTTTCTTCTTTCCATCCCTCCTTTTCTTATCTTAAACCCCTTTTGGTTAGTTGGCTATACTAGATTGAATGGGTCGACCCAATATAGTTTAGGGGTATTTTTTGCTTTCTTAGCTTGTTAGCCTTTTGGTTGACCTAGCTCAAACTTAATGAATTGTCCCCAAAAACACATTGGGTCAGCTGGGCCAACCCTATATAGCCAACATTTTTGGGAGGATGTAGGAAAAGATCCATCTACATATACAAGATCATTTCATCATTATTTCATATGTGCAATCAAAATTTATCATTCACTCATGCTTATTCACAATATGCTCTTTCATAATTCTACTTGAGGAGACTTAGCTTAGGTTTCTTATTTTGAGAATCTAGTCTTGTGGATAAGTATTATATGCTTTGGCATTTTTTAGTTATCCTTACAAACCACAACAACCTCTTTCAAAGCTCCATTGGCCAAGGGAAAGATTGAGTCTTGATGGGTTCACATTCAAGTAAGTATATTCTAACTTTGTTCTTCTCTCTTTTAGTAGATAGAAATAGCATAAGTGTTGGCTTGAATAATACTATCTTTCATATTTCATGTATAATGGTGTTAATAATACTTTAATTAAGGTTGCCTATACCTATTTTTTATATTATTTCTAACCTTGACTTTATGCCACAAGCTTTGGTGTGTACTAGATTAGATTTACTTTCTTGTTATTAGAATAGGTGAATGTTGTAAACCTTAGGAGTCCATTAGGGTTGTTGTGTGATTATGTTAGACTGTAGTATTTATAACCCTTCCTAACATGATATGTTGTGATAAGTGATCTTGTAATAGGGTCTAGCAGATCCCCATATTGGTCATGCTCCCACTTAACAAGTGTATCCCAATTAAAAGTGTAGGTATGCTTTATCTTCTTTGAGCTAAGATTGATTTATAGACATGATGCATTTCTGATTGTATACATTCTAGTGAACCTGATATGAAACTAACCGTTGTAGGATTTATTACACTTATTTTCATTTTTTTAGTCATTATTTTTATCATACTAAATCGACTCTATTCACCTAGTTTTCTAACTTCTGTACTCAAGTTTCTATGAATAGGCAACTAGATCAACCTAGTCAACCCAATATAGGTTTATAGCCTTTTAGACATCCATTTTATCCTAATAGGTTGACCTAGTTGATCATGTACATTTTCAACACTCTACAGTAGGTCCCTACATAGCTTGATCGATCCTATCAACGCAGTTTGAAGGTTTTGCCAACATACTCCAAGATTATTCATCAATAATATTCCTTCATTACATCTTTGATCCACCAAGGTTCCTTTCTACCTATCTATTTCTTTCTTTTCTATCTTTCCTTTCATATTTTTTCTCTAAAACTACCCTTTTGTAGTCAACTGGATTGACCCTATATTATATTTTGTGAATATAGTGTCAACACTATACCTTGTTTTAATTTGTAATTAACCTCATGTCTACTAGTAATTATCTCACACATTTCTTTTCCTATTGCTTGCATGCTTAGAATAGCCCACATAGTTTAATTATGGGAATTTTTATTAGTCTCTTAGTTTCAATATTTTTATTTTATACACACAAGACCAAATTAAAAAATATAAACAATCACTTTAACATTTTGTTTACCCAAGGCCAACCTACTTAGATTTAATCACCAAGGGAGAAGTTGACTTGATGCTTTGGTCAATTATAAATCATGGTTAATGGTATATCTAGCGAAGCACCTGACACCCTTATCATTGTGGTGTGTGAAGTGAGGGGGTAGGCCCCAATACCAAGCCTATATTATTATTACTATAGTCCCTTTCAACCCAAAACTACCTAAAACCATCCTTAGATTACTATCTATTTATTTATTTACAACCAATTTCCCATCACATTTAAAATCATTTATTAATAATTTTAATAAAACATCTTAGGTTGATCAATTAATTAGCTATTTACATTTCAAGTTGATTGCTTAATCTTTTCTCAATTATGTGTGCAAAAACTTGCATTAGCCAATGTTAGTGCAAGGTTTTATATTATGTGCCTCAATTGGATTGGTCAACATTGGTCCAATTGAATTTTTATTTCCCTTTAGCTCTTATTTTACTAGATTAGCTATAAAATTGTTTTGTTTTAGCTCATAACTTGTTATCAACTTTCTCTTTTTCCCTATTTATTATACTAGGTTAACCTAGTCAAACCTATACCTTTTTAGCCCCTATTCATTATACTAGATCAACCTAGTCAACCTTGTAAAGTTTACATAACATTTTATCTCTTTTTCTAGTCTTTTTGCACTGTACTGGATTGACCTAGTCAACCTTGAATACTTTTCATGCCTTATTTTCTATGCTATGTTGACCCAATCAACCTTGTACCAATTTTTTATTTCCCTATTCATCAATCTAGTTCCTTATTTTTCCAATTTTACATTTTGTTCATCTCTCTTCAGTCAAAATGAAGTCTCCTATCAGAATCTTCTTGGATACCTTGAATCCATTTAGATACTATATGGGATGTTCATTTATCCCTCTCATTTCCTCCCAAGAGCACCATCACTTTTTGGGCACCTCTTCTCCTCCTTCATCCATAACCTACAACATGGTAAAAATAACACCTCAAGATGAAGTTAATGGATCTGATCCCTTATCAAGAAACTTATCATCTTAAAAATATTCAAACTAATGTGAGAGTGATTGATACAATTTTACTTAACAACCCCACTAGTAATCCTTCTTCTAAGAAACCTCCCCTAACACCAATTTGGTGAGTGCTCCTACCAACACCAACCCACTCTCGAAACAACCCAACTTATAGCCCAAGTTATCCAAAAAATGAAAATTATGCAAAAATCTAATACCAACCAAATGATTCAACTTCAATAACACTTAATTAATGTGGATAATCAACCTCCAACTATGCATCCTCAAGCTAATCCTAATTTCATTCCTCTACCTCTTAGGGATGCCTTAGGCAATGTTATTCCTCAACCCATAATGAATAAAAAGATGCTTCAAACTATTCAAAATGAGCCTTTATCTCCATTTATTAAATCCATTGATATTGGTAACATATCTTTAACTATCAAATATGATGGGACTAAAGACCCTACTTCATTTCTCAAATTCTTTGGCAACCTTTACAAATAGTGGATCTAAACTAATACCTTTGTCATAAATAAACTCTTAGTGAAAATTTTTACCAATGATGTATTAGAATGGTATAATCAAATTCTCCAACATTATACTTGTAAACTTGAAGATTTGGTTAATCCTTTGGTTAAAGAGGTTTATATAATGATCTTCTTTAAAATTGTCTTAGCCACTTCAGCAATGCTATGCAATCTCCCACTAAATTAGCTCATGACTTTATCAAAATATGTAAATATTTAGATCATAAAGCTAACCATAACATGACTAATGATAAATTATTTAAACTCTTTATCACCACTTTGACTCCCACTCTTTAATATAAGGTTTGAACCTTTGCTCCCCAAACACTTAATGAAGATCTTGATTAAGCTAAGTGACAAGACTTTCTCATGAAGCAATTTTAACCTAATCCTAAATTTATTAAAGTATCTTTCCAAACATCTAATTATATCACTAATAATACTCCATAAACCAAACAAGGAGTTTCTAAAACTTATCTTCCTTCATCTTCTCATACACGTCTTTCAGTTCAACAAATGATTTACCACCCTCAAAACCTTTCATCTATCCCAATGCTCCTCTTAAGTGGTATGACCCCAATCTATTTTGATGGTTCCATGATGAACTTGGTAATTCTAATAAATATTGTAGAGGTATCAATAAATTTTCTATCTCTCATATGCTTGGTGATTCATTCAACCATGAAGTGATGATCAATCTTCATCATCAAGAGTACACTATTGCCTTTCAAAAATGACAAAATTTCAAAGCTTCTACTTCAAATAACCAAAAATACTCTTCAAATAATCAATCAAATTCTAAGGATGTTTGTGCCATTTATGTTGATTATGACTAATACTTTAACAATTCTCAATATTTCAACACTACTAAGGTCAATTATCATCGTAAAGTAGCTCCCAAAGATCCCGTTACTAAGCCTAAAAAGCCATATTTAAAAGAACAACTTCTTAAATATACTACCACCACTAATGTTTATTTGGAAGAACCTAAGGAATAACTTACTCCTTCTGATACTCCAATCACATATATTCATCCAAAGTCTAATTTACCTCCTAAACCTCATATTGGTTCTTCTAAATATCATTGGAACTTTATTGAATAAATTATCTCTATGCCTTGAAAGATTCCTCTCATGGAGTTGGTTTGTACTTCACCCTATCATCAAAAATTCCTTATGAAATAACTTAAATAAATTAAATACCCTTCTTACATAAATTTAGAACCACCTTCCATCAATTCTCAACCTACCAACATTAATACCATTGAAACTATGTGTCCCTCTTCCAAACCTTCCATTGAGTTTCTTGAAGAGGACATGATCAAAAATGAAACTATTTTTTGTGTTGATGATCTTCCACTCTTTATCAAAGTAACCATTAATACTAATATTATTAGAAAATTTATAGTTGATGAAGGATATGGTGTTAATGTGACATATTTATGGATCATCTAATAACTTGGTTATAACAAGGATCATCTTAAACAAACTCATCTTACTTGTCATGGTTTTGACAAGACTAATAAAAACCACTTGGTTGTATCTATCTTCTATTAACCATTTGACCTAGTAATATTAGAACTAAGCATATGGTCCTTGATCCTCCTTTATCTTATAACATATTCCTTAGTCATCTATGGACTCATTGAATATGGGCCATTACTTCTTTTGGTAGTCAATGTATTAAATTATTACATAATGGAAAATGATATAAGCATGTAGTTAATCCTAACCCATAGAGTATTAAACTACATAATAATAAATCACAATATTTTATATCTTGAAGTAGATGTTGAGTATTATGGTCCTCTTTCTACTTTTCCTAGTGATGAAGCAATCTTTGAGTTACTTTATGCCCAAGAACCTTAACCTCCTTGGTAGCATCATAAACTTGGAAATTTTCAGACTAAAAATCCTTGCTTTAACAACTTCATTTATAGCATTGATCCTAAAATAAATCTAATTTATACCTTACCCAATACACCATATCACTTTCAAGATGGAAATTCTATGATCATCAAATAAACCACTCGCATCAAATATGGTACACTATCTTGTCCTCAACCAATTGTAGTTTTTCAAGAGCTCTCACATATTTAACATGATAATTTTAGCTTATTCTTTGACAAATATCATGAATCTTTCACTTTCTCCTATGAAGACATGCATGCCATTAACCCTAGCATTTTGGTACATAACATCATTGTATATTTTGATGCCAAGCCTGTGTATCAAAAACAAAGAAAATTTCCACCTAAAGTTTCAACTTTATGTCATAAGGAAATCATCAAATTACTTGATGCTAAATTTATTAAACTAGTGGATTATTTTGAATGGGTTTCCAACATTATCCCCATTTAGAAGGTCATTATGGTCATTCACATTTGTATTAATTTTCATAATATTATTATTGCTTGTCCCAAGGGCAACTTCCCCTTACCTTCAATAGATGCCATTATTGATTCCATAATTGGATACAAAATTTTATCTCTTATGGATGGCTTCTCGAGATACAATCAAATTCATATTGCCTTAAGGAATAACATATGGCTACTTTCACCATGGAATGGGGCACCTATTGCTATGTCAAAATGCCCTTAGGCCTAAAAAATGCTAGAGCCACTTACCAATGAGTGATGATTCACATTTTTAAAGATCTCATTCAAAAAATTGTTGAAAACTATGTGGATGATATTATTTATAAATATAAACATCATAAAAATCATCTTTTTGATCTTGCTATCATCTTTGACCATTTCCTTAAATATAAAGTTAGATTAAATCCTTACAATTTTGTCTTTGGAGTCACATCTAGAAAATTGTTAGGATTCTTAGTCTCTTTACACAACATCAATGTTGAATCCACAAAAATTAGTGATATCATCAACATGCCCATTCCTTATTCTATTATTGACATTCATACTTATTTAGGCAAACTTGGGGTAATTAGATGATTCATCCCTGAAATGGCTTATTGCATCCACTTTGTCAATTCCCTTGTCAAGAAAGGTACTACTTTAGAATGGATGGATCCATGTCAAAAATACTTTGATAACATGAAATAATCATTGCTTCATCCACCTACACTTTATCCTCTTTATAATGATAAACCTTTGATTCTATATACTTCTTCCACACCTATTTCAATTGGGACAATGGTTACCTAACAAGATGATACAGGAAGAGAGTAAGTTATTTAATAAATTATTCAAGGCCTCATCAACTATGAAACATGTTATACTAAAATTGAGCATGATTACTTCACCATTTATTTCATGGCTAAAAGCTTCACCACTATATGCTTTACCAAACTACTTATGTCATTGTTCATTTTGACCCCCTTCATCATTTCTTATCCAAAGCATTTCTTCCTAGAGATAAAATTGGTAAATGGATGGTATTATTTATGGAATTTTATCTCCACATCATCACTCAAAATAAGTTAAAGGCTGAGTCGTAGCTGATCAACTTCCTACAACTTCTATTCTATCCACTTCTTCTCTCAAGATAATCTTCTAGAAGATAATATCCTTTATGTTGAAGGTCATAATCAAGCTATCTCTCTCAAAGATTACTTTCATAAATTTATCACCGATATTGAAGTCAATAAAATTGATGAATCTTTCGCTCCCTCTGGTACTACTAAACCAAAATTAGTTATCAAGGATCTCCCTACAATTAATTTTGACTTACATGAGGATACTTGGACCCTTCACTTTGATATTGCTAAACATCTTCAAGGAGATGAGGTAGGTTGAATTATCATGATTCCTCTTGGAAAGCTCATTATTTTAGCATTTAAATTCACCTTTAATGTCATAAATAATATGGCCAAATACTAAGCTCTTATCTTAGGCATGAGAGCTACTCTTGAATTAGACATTCAATACATTCATGCTTTATGTGATTCTCAACTTATGTTCTATCAAGTTAGTAATGATTAACAATGTAAAATTGAAAACCTCATTACCTATCATCAAATTTAAACCACTTTTACTAAGGATATTATATATTTTACTAGTGAGCCTATTCCTAGAGATCAAAATTCCATTGCCGATTCTCTTGCCTCATCAACATCTCTCTTTCATCCTCATCAAGTTCTTTTCAATTCTTATTTTCTTATAAAAATAAGAAAATCCTTATCTTCTACTTAATCACCAAATTCACTTATTTATCATATCAAGGCTATTACCATTCAATAAAGCCTTTGGTATAAAGATATCATTCAATTCTTAGAACATCAAACTTAACCTCCTAATTTAGATTTTTTTAAAAAGACATGCATTATTAAAAAATATTTCAAGTATGTATTTTGACATAACATCCTTTATTATCATAATTATAAAGGTACCTTGTTGCATTTTGTTATGTAAGATGAGGTCCCCCCATCTTCTTGAGTAAGCACATGGGGGAATTTATGGTGGCCATTATAGAAGACATGATACAACATGCAAATGCCTATGTATGGGTTACTTTTGGCTTACTCTTGAAAAATATGTAATTGAATATGCTAAAAAGTGTACTCCTTGTTAGCTTCATGATGATCTAATCCATTCACCTCTAGCTTAACTTTAAACTATCAAATCTCCTTGGCCTTTTTCCATATGGGTATTTTATCTCATTTGTAAACTTCCTTGATCACATGATGGGCATGTATTTATCATTAATACTACTAAATATTTTACCAGGTGGGTAGAAGTCATGCCCCTTGTTAATGTCATGAATCCCACCATTTCCAAATTTATTCATAATCAAATTATTAGCCACTTTGGCATTTCCCATACCATCATTTTAGATAATGGTGGTAATTTCAAAAACAAACATGTTAAACAACTTTACAACAAATTCAAGTTTAATCACAAATTTTCCATGCCTTATCATCCATAATGTAGTGGTCAAGCTGAGGCCACTAATAAAATTCTCAACAAAATTCTCCAATACATAATTCATGAAACCTACACGGATTGACATCTTCATCTTTATGATGCAATTTGGGCCTATTGGACTAGCATACATACTATCACTAGAGTAACTCCATTTTGTATAGTCTATGGTTTTGAGTCAGTTCTTCCTTTAGAATTTGAGATTCCCTCTCTCTGTATATCTCTTCATGGTATTATTATTGATGAATAATTTTGTGAATCTCATCTTTATTCCCTTGATATACTTGATGAACATCATATTTACACCTTACAACATAACCACCAATACAAGGCTTGTGTTGCCAAGCAACATAACAAATGTGTTAAATTTTGGACTTTTAATGTTGGTGATCTTATCCTTAAATTAGAATACACCAATGATAAAGAAGGTAAATATGCATAAAAATTATGGGGTCCATATTTAGTCAAAGATATTCTTGGTCCAAGCACCTACCATCTTCAAACCAATGAAGGCCATATTTTCAAAGAATCCACCAATGCATAATTCCTCAAACAATACTTTGTCTAAACATTTCCTTATTTTCATGATTTTTATATATATCTATCTAAAATATTTTTACAAGTTACTTAAGCATGGGTCTCTCCCTTTATAATAGTTCCCTCTTTTTCACAAACCTTTAGTCCTCCATTTTAGTCTTTTGGTTTCTTGATGTACCATAGTCTTTTTTATCCTCTTGCATTTTATCTTATTTTTTACAGCCCTTGGGTTTTTCTTTTATG
The DNA here is from genome assembly GCA_037957365.1 of Torreya grandis. Lineage (NCBI taxonomy): Eukaryota > Viridiplantae > Streptophyta > Pinopsida > Cupressales > Taxaceae > Torreya > Torreya grandis. The sequence goes on along the minus strand of JARHVA010003801.1, from coordinate 1,790,377 downwards.
AATTTATATGTAATAATGTGGATAGGACCTGATATTCATCACAAAACCACCATCTTTTACTTATTTTTCACATATTTTTTTCTTGCCAATGTTGTTTTGGAATCCCTTGGGTTTTTCTTTTGTGAATTATTTTGTAAGATTGTGGATAGGACCTGTCATCCCTCACAAAATTACCATCTATTTATTCATCTCTTTCACTTTATCTTTCACTTGCTTTTTGGCACCCCTTAGGTTTCTCTTTTATGTAGTTGTAGTGTAATACCATGGATATGACCCAACCCTCCTCATAAAATTATCATCTTTTCATAATCTTGATCCTTGTTCTCAAATTTAGCTTTTTATTTATTTTTTTAGAAAAAATTTACACAATAATCTATATTATTACATTTTACTCCATTTACCTCATTCTCATGATAAGGAATCACACTTTACTGTCATTGTATCCCTTTTTTTCCCTTTGTTACATTTTTTTTTTAATTTGAAGTAATTCAAATTGTTCCACGTGTCACTTCTCTTGATTTCCCCTTTATTCCACACCACATTGGATAAAAAATGTAAAAGTTAAGATAGCTCTTTTATTTCACCTTAGACTCCTAGACCCCATGATATTTTAAGTTCTCTCTCTTAGCAACCTTGTCCCATGTATTCAAATGAAAGTCATCTTTATCACCGATGTTTGGTTTTCCAAATTTGTATGGAGGAGGAATCTTAAAAAATCCATCAATAAAGTTAAAATCCAAATCATTTGAAATAAAAGGCAATGATATCTAAAATGCGACATTAAAAATCTCAAAAGTCAAATTCACACAAAAATATTTGATTTCAAAAACATATTCTATCTCTAATTGAAGCTCAAACTCCATAGTTGGCCTCACATAGAGCCAAGGTCCTTTAAGGTATGGTAGGATAGTAGATTGGAATAGGGGAATTCAAAAAACTTTATGATGCTAACCTACTTTTTCATGTAATTACCTAATCTTCGTAGTAGACTGATAGTTTTGTAAGGGGTCTTGAAGAATGAGGAACACATCATGGGAAGGGGGGGAATTTTAATTTTCATGTATTTAACCTTCATGGGATAATATAAATACTCCATTTGTTGACCTAAGACTTGTGTGGCTAAGATATGTTATTCATAGTCCTTAAGGTCAAAAGTCCTCTTGTTTTGAAAAACCTAATTTGAGTGTCTTGACTTTGATAAAGAGTTCCTCTACCTTGGTTTTTACTTCATTATCCCCTCCACCCATTTCATTTTCCCTCTTGGCAGACAAATTGTGAGTCTAAATCTATTTTCCATTCTTCTTTAATTCCTTCTTTTTCACCTCTTAAAAACATGGTAGCAGTACTTTATTTTAGTTTTATCTATCCTTAGAGAGAAATAACATACTTGAATAACTATGGACTACTTCTTTCTTTTTCACCATGATTTTAAATTTAATACCTTACTTTACATTCCTTTTACCATTTGTCATTATTTTACTATCCTGCTATTGTGGACACCTAAGTTCATACCCTTTTTCCATTATTGAGTGTGGTTGGATCTTTACTTCTCACTCATCAATGTTGTTTTCCATTTTATGCACCTTTTTCCATTTTTGAGTGAGATGTGGATTGTTACTGATCACTCATCAATGTTGTTTCACCATTTTGTTTAGTCTTTTACCCTTTTATTTATTTGATTACCATCTTTTCAACATGTATCCTTGGTTTGACTTGGTTAGTTTTCCTTTCTTACTTAAGGATAACTTGTTTGAGTTTTTTAGTCTTTAGTAGCCTTGGCTTTTTGGTTACTTGATTTACTCTTGTTGTTTGACTTGGTCATTTATTCTAACATAACACTTGTCACCCTGGTTTTCCAAATTTCCCAAGTACATCTCATCCTCATAGCACTAGCTATCTTGGATTTTATTACATTTGTTTGTTTTTACTCTTTATTTTTTTATTCTTGGGTTTGTCAAAATGAGTCTCTATACCCTACACAATCAAAAATAACATCACAATAGACAACCATCCCATGATAAAGGTAAGGTAAGGTATGCATCACATTTAATTTTTAGTTATTTAAATTTTAGATTAGTTTCCCTTTTAGTCATTTATTTTCAATTATTTTTGCTTTAAAATACTATAAATTTTTTTTAGCATCAAAATTATGTGTGTCCTTATGTTCTTTCTCAAAGCACCATTCCCTATTAAACCTTAGTGACACATGATAAAATTTAAGTGGGGCATATGTATACACATAATGTTTTCAACCTTTTATTAAATACTGATACTTTACATCTTGTAGGAACCCATCAAGACTCAATCTCTCTAAGTGCATGCCCTAAAGTGTGCATTGATAAAGGGGTGGGTAGACCTTTGGTGATTCACATGATTTTTGTCCATTTTTTCAACATTATTACCAATCCAACTAGCTCCCAAAACCATTCCCTAAGCTATTTCTACTCCCTTGAGTATTCCTCCAGTCTTTTCCTATTTCCATGCCTTCTTTTTTTATCTTAAACCCATTTTGGTTAGTTGGCTATATTAGGTCAACTGGGCTGACCCAATACAGTTTAGGGGTATTTTTTACTTTCTTAGATTGTTAGCCTTTTGACTAACCTAGGTCAAACCTAATTAATTATCCCTAAAAACACACTAGGTTGACCCTATACAGTCATTGTTTTTGGGAGGTTTTAGGGAAAGATTTGGCTATATATAAAATATCATTTCATCATTATTTCATATATGTAATTAAGAGTTATTATTCACTCACACTTTTTCATAATATACTCTTCCACCATTATACTTGAGGAGACTTAGCTTAGGTTTCTTATTTATAAAATCTAGTCTTGTGGATAAGTCTTGGATGTTTTGGCCTTTCTTAGTTATCCTTACAAACAACAATAATCTCTTTCAAATCTCTATTATCTAAGGGAGAGATTGAGTCTTGACAGGTTCACATTTAGGTAAGTATATTCTAACTTTGTTCTCCTCTTTTTTAGTAGATAGAAGTAGCATACGTGTTGGCTCAAATAATACTATCTTTCATATTTCATGTATTAGGGTGTTACTCATACTTTAATTTAGGTTACCTATACATGTAATTTATATTATTTTTAACCCTCACTTTGTGCCACAAGCTTTGATGTGCACTAGATTAGATTTACTTTCTTGCTATTAGAATAGGTGAATGCTTTAAATTGTAGGAATCCATTAGGGTTGTTATGTGATTGTGTTAGACTGTAGGCTTTGAAAACCTTTCTAACATGATATTTTGTGACAAGTGATCCCCTAATTAGGTCTAACATATCCCCATATTGGTCATGCTCCTGCTTAAGAAGTGTATCCTAGTCAGAAGTGTAGGTATGCTCTATCTTCTTTGATCCAAGATTAATTTATAGACATGGTGAATTTCTAATTTCATAAAGAAAACACATATCTTACTCTATTTTATACCATAAAATACCAAAGACACAAATTAATGGCATTAACCTTCATGATATTTAATGATATAGTTATTTATTTAATAATGGATGTTCCTCTACTTAATGTTTCCAAACTACATGATGATCCTATCTTAAAATACAATGAAGGTGATAAATAACATACTATCCCTATGTTCCACATGGATGAATAATTAAAACATATAATAAATTCTTCAACATCTTTACTAACACCTCTTAATGATATATTATTATCTCTAATAACTACCACGTGGGGTCTTCAAAAATAAATGACTATTCTCAAGTTGTAAGTTTTATCACAAGAGGGTACTTTTAATGATAATATATTAGAGGACCAACCCATTATTAGATATGTTTTTTATCATCCATATACTTCTACCTTTATCATTGTAATCATTTGAAATAATATAAACATTCCTTTGGAAAATGGGCTAAAGATGGATTATTGTTATTAAAATATTCCATAGAAGTTTAGCTCAAAAAGATCTTAGCTAGTTATATACACTCCAAAATGGTTCCTTATCAACCTTTAAAAAACATGAATATAAGTTTTTATCTAATTTACATAAGCATAAATTAAAAAAATTACCATTAGAATATTTTTAGGCCTTAACTCAAACTAAGGATGAAACACTTAAAGACTATACCATTAGGTTTAAGGATAACTTGTATTCATTAAACTTCACCCTATCATATTTGGAAATACAATTTATATTTAGTAGGTGTATTATTTATCCACTTAGAGAAAGATAATAGAATAATCCCTTTAGTTCATTCAACATTTTATATTGGGATGTGCATAAATATGCATGTGCTTTGACTAATACGAAAACATAATTACCTATTTTTCCACAAAAAGTCAAACATGTTAAAAATAATTTACCTAAATCAAATAAAAAACAAATAAGTGTTAGGAACCACTTAGAAAAAACTTCTAAAAAATTAGTTGTACCTACCAAATAACAAATAGTAAAAGTTTTACATAGTGCAAAAGATTTCACATACAAAGTACCCAATACAATTAATCCACATGCCTCTAATAAAAGACAACCAAATATAGTTTGATTTGTTATATATACATGATATTAAATTCACTATTGGATAAACATATCATAAACCTTCTTCATAATTACTACCATCCACCACATACATTTGAAAAGGTAAAAGGATAACATTTTTTAAGTTACCATGATATTAACAAACATCGAGGTAATGATTGTTTTTCTCTCAAGAAAAAAACTTACATAGACTATTGATCATAGGATCATTACCATTAATAAAGACATATCAAGGTCTCTTTCCCTTAATTTTTATATATTATATTCTAAGTGGGTTGAGACACATGGTCCATCGACCTTATCATAAGTCAACCACTAGTCTAATCACTCCTCCTAACACACCCTCGATCAATACTAATCTCACCCACACTAATCCTAATGAGGAACCATTGGTTGATCATGATATTGATAGAACAAACTAGCACATTCACAAGTCAAATTTTAGTGCAAAAACTAACATGTATAACTACAAATCAGACAAATACATGTGATATGCCTATATATACATTATTTCTAGTGATAAAAATAAAACTAAAAGTTTCATTATCAAATTATCATTATATTTGATCCTTCTTATTTATAACTAGATTTTATGGGATACAATGATTTTCTCATTATTAATACATTACCAAATTAATGCATTTCCATACTAATATACGCATTTTCCATATCTAAATACTTATTACACAAATAAATGTACGTAAAATAATTTTCAAATAATAACACAGATCCATTAAAATCAAAATAATTCCATGTGAACATCATCATATAATTTTAAAAATGGTGTGAAGTTTACATAAGATAATACATAAAACATAAATCATATGCTATGGGAATATCCTTAGGGGTATACTCCTAATCATTATCCACATCCACAACCATAACACATCTCAATGTGGATTCTCATGGGTCCTACATAGGACTATGTGACTAAGATAAATCATTTACTCTCTCTAAAATGACCCCAACTAACATAGTGTATAATTGTGATCATCATATAGGGTGTCATACTAAGCAATCAAAACCTACATAATCTCAATAACACAAGATGAGGGATGTCTCACCTATCAAGTTATGCACACATCTCCTCATAGTCAATGGTTGTGATATGATATGAAAAAACTAATATAGATAAAATATAATGTAAGGGTGCATGAGCACCCAAAATATCAACAAACCAATTTATAAATCCATCTCTAGCTACATCTATGGGCACATTATGTGTCAAGGCTCACACCACACAATCTACCATCAAAGACTGGTCTAAATTGCTTATAACCAATGAAAAAAACTTAAAAATAACCTATTTAAATATAAAATTTTATATAAATCAAATTAAAATCAAATTAAGATATTTAAATATGGATCTAATAGTTTTCTCATCTACGGGCTATGGTCCCATTGGAGCTCCACCACCCCCATCTTCTCCTACACTTATCTATGCCTCAAGTTTGACATCATGTAGGGTAAGTATAAATAAAAATAATAATGTACAATGAGACCTTTCACACCAAATAATATAAGAATATATACATCTTACATCATCTCTTACAACTAGGGGTATAGTGGGATCTCTCTCATAACCTAGTTAAGGGTCTAGGTTAGCAAGTGTTGGAGTTGGTCTATCATTGGTCCTATGCCCACTCCTGACTATATAGTGCCACATATATGGTTTTTATGGCCTCCTAATCTATTAAAAACTAGATAATCACACTACCATACTAAAATAACTCTTAAACACTGGTAAAGTGGTCTCTTAACCACATGCTAACCTAGATCCTCTATAACTCATTCCTATCCTTAAGACATCCAAAAAATGTCCTATATGGATGTCATGTGATATAATCAATTATAATATGATATAATATAGTAAAATAATCCATCATGGTATGTAACATACAATGGGGGAGTACCCATCACTCAAAAAATATGTAATATGCTCATATGCCTAAACATGTAACATGTTCTCGACTTCAATATTGCCACCATAATTCTCCAAGTAAAATCTATACAAATTATATATAAATGGGAAAAAATTGTATGACCCCATGAGTATTTAGTACCATCAAAATCAATATGCCACATAATATGGTACATGTAATATGAAATATTTATAGTGATACCCTCTACTGTAAAAAATGATGCTATTAATACACATAAATTTTTGTAACCATAAATTTTCATCACTAATAATACTATATAGTTGAGGAATATTAATAAAATCTATATCTATATCTATCTAAATAATTAAATAAAGGTGGGACCATTGAATATAACCATATATACCATCCTTGTAAATATGTTCTCTCTCACTCATGATTGGTAGCCAAAAAATCTATAAACATCCTTCAAAGTGACCATCATCTCCTATGTGGGGATATAAAAGGTACATTTGTCTAAAATTCACCTCTTAGATACCAATATAATAATATGGATATCATAAAAAAATATCCCAATCAAGCCACTGATCCCAAACCCACTTGATCAATAATGGCCCAATTAGCTGCATCTAAACCTAATTTTGTCATGGTGGGAAAATGCTTCCCATGTCATAACTCCAATATATATGCATACATCTACACAAAAATGACCAAAAAAAAATTTTAGTCAATACATTCCTGCATAATAAAACATAGTTCAATTCTAAAAATTCAAAAAAAAAGTTGGACATTAGCTTTAGACTCTAACATTGAATCAGGATACATGTGTTGGGAACTTTCATCAAAATTTAGAAACTTTTGTTAAAGGATTGATGTTACAATCCAAAATGATAACAAAAGTGTGTGTCAATGTGCAAAAATTCAAAAATTTCCCCAAAATTCACAAACTTTTAAAAATACAAAATTAACACATAAATCATTAGAAAGTATACTTACCAACTCATTAAATTCTTAGCCAACTACGATTATCTGCATCACACTAAATTATAGTAATCAAGGAGGTATCTCATGTGAAATTGTATAATTATATCAAAAAATAAAATTATAAAAGGTTTCAAATTCAAATGGAATAGAAATTTGTTTTCAAATTTGAATGTATATCCCTTAATTTTTCAATGGTCAACACTTCAAAGGTCCATATCTTAAGCACCAATTTTCCAAATTCAAAATTGCAAGTTATTTTAGGATCTAGATAACAAGATCTTTCATCATATTTTAAATTCATCTTAAAAAAAAAAACCTAAACTATTTTATTGTAACTAGGCATTATTAAAATTCATGCATACTAATACATCCACATTAAATCACATTTTTAAAAACTTTCTAAAGCATAACACTAATACATAATCAAATCTTACATGTTCCATATATATAAATAATAAGCACTTCATCTTTTTATGTAGTGAATACTAGATTCTATCCCCCTCACCTCAAAAGGGGGGCATATCAGTGTGGACATGTCATTGAGGCATGACTTCCTCATAGTTCTATATTATAATGGAGGCATGTTATGTAAACATGTTTCTTCAGATTTACACCAATTCTTAGATTCTCCAAATTATATTAGGGGAATGTTATGGAAACATGTCTTCAACACTTTCACCAATTTAAAATTTATTCATAGTGTGTGCATATATATATATATATATATTCAAGTCAATATTATATACCTTGGAAATATCACTATACACAAATTACACAATAATAGTGCATATGATAAGCAAAATGAACCAACATACACAAAATTTATTATCTCACACCATATATAATAGGGGGACTAAATTCATTCCTTCTATTCATCTAATTATTGGTTTATCTTCCACATTCATTGTATTATTATGGATTTTTATCCTACCTAGGATGGATTATTTTAGACTATTAACAAGCCAATGTATCTACAATAACTAGTTCACTTTTATACGTTGGATTTTATTAAATCATTCAAACTCACTAGATTTACAAGTTGGGTTAGATTAAATCACTCAAATTCATCAAATGTATATGTGAGATTGATTAAATAACTCAACCTCACTATATTTTACTGTACATTATGATTTTGATTAAATCAATCACCGTACACCTGATCATATATATTCTCACATTTGAGTTGTGTTGGTTGAGATTTTACTATATATTCTCACCACTCTTCCTATACTGAGTTGGGGGCATGATCACCTCCCAACTTACCCTATTCTAAACATGGAACCTTTAGGGTGAAACCTAATTTACTATTATTGAAATCATTCAATTTCCTAGTTAGAATATGGATGAGGTATCAATTCCAATTTTAATTCTCCAATCTCTATACTAGAGCTAACAAAATTTCAAAATCACCACTAGGAAACATATACACATGTGCACTATATCCATGCTCTTTACTTATTTTGATGCTCTTTATTATTGGTCACCTACAAACTATATATGTTGATTATTTTATGACATGATTTTCATTGCATGCAACATTTAAACTAAATGTTTTAAATAGAGTTAAATAAAATCCAATGTGTGTTAATGGTATGCATTTTATTTTCCTTTAAACTAATAATTTTAGTTTCATGCATTACTAGATTAAGGGGGGATTTTAGATACCCATATTTGGTATAAACATAATTTTATAGTATATTTTCATATCTTTTGCATATATAGGCATCTCAAAAAAGAGTTAGGCATCAAGTGTAATAGTGTCACATGGACCTCATTGGTTCTAAGTTTTTTTAGTTTTTTATCTACTCCTTTAGGTTTATATGTTGTCTAAAGTTTCTTTTATTCAATGTATGTTGGGGATCCCACCTATGCTTCTATCATATATATGTTTTTATCCTATGGACATGTTGTAGCATCAATTTTTACCCTTGGAGAGGGTTATTTAGGCTCTCTCCAATTGAGATACACTATGGGAACAACCCCAAGCTATGGGTCACCTATGGTGGGGTTAGACCTCCATAAAAGGTTGGTTTCCTCTTCATGGATCACCAAAACTAATGTCATTTCTAAGAAAAGGGTTTGAAAGGGGGGAATAGGGATATTAAGAAGGATAACAAGGTGATTCACTAAATAAAAATGGGAAATTCCCATAATATTAAACCCACGCTAGATCAACACAAGACAATGCTAACTCATACAACCTCATAGACCAACTGATTGCATAAGTATTTCATAGACTAGGTTCTAGAAGTAATGAATGCAAGAAAAGAGGACTTCTAAGATTCACTGAGAGCTCAATAATAGAGAACTATATATATATATTGAAAACACCCTAAAGGAGGTCATAAAGGAGGACAATGGATGAGGAATATTCTCCTTCATAATGTCATCATGCACAACTCACTAAACACTGATCCAAGATAAGAGATAGGTAAAGAAAGTATTTTATTGTATCAAGAATTAGTTCTTAAAAATTCTTGACAAGGTTTATCTTAATCAAGAGGAGAATACATTGTAATATCTCAAATAATCCCCTACTCTTCAATATCAAAGAGTCCTTGTGAGAATATAAAATTAGAGAGAGAGAGAGAGAGAGAGAGAGAGAGAGAGAGAGAGAGAGAGAGAGAGAGAGAGAGAGAGAGAGAGAGAGAGAGAGAGAGAGAGAGAGAGAGAGAGAGAGAGAGAGAGAGAGAGAGAGAGAGAGAGAGAGAGAGAGAGAGAGATTACAAATGGAAATAATGGGTAATATAGAGAAAGGGAGAAGAGAGAAGAGGGATCATGTTATCAGAGAGAAATAAATGGACTACCACTACCTTTCAATAAATGCTCAACTACATTTTCATCAAATTAGGACATAATATATCATAGATAAATTAACCTTTGTTTGTCCCAATAGCCTTCAAGCTCTTTGAAAACATACTAAAATACAAAAATGTGTTTTGGTTGATGAGTCATTCTCTTGCTAAGAAGGAAAATCCTTAGAGTTATCCTAAAAATCAATTAAATGATCCATCTACTTCCTCCAACCACTATATCTTCATCTTATGGCTCTATGCCATCTTCTACTTGGCTTACTTATAAGGGAAAGATCTTTATGTCCATCAACCTAACTAAACCATGACTATGTCTACTTTATGTAGTTTAATGCTCTTGTTGAATTATGGATGATATGAATATAATATTTATGCCTTGGCATGCTCTTTATTGCAACCCCTAGACACATATCTACTATAGATGAAAACCAATCCCATTTATTGGTTTTCATATAGTCATCATATTTACCAAGGTGAATTTACATCACTTGAACAACCTAGTATCCCACATTTGATCTTAATTAGAGCCAAAATATTGATTTCACATCTATAGAGCTTTAATGGTGTCATTTAAACTTGAAATATCTATTTTAGTTCATCCTAAGATAATTTTCAAACTTGGATCCTATACATTTGCTTTCCTATGTCAAAAAAAGATTCATCAACCTCCATTATAAGTATCCAAGGCTTTCCTTTGTTCATTGGCCATCAACTTATTGATTCAGGACTATCAAATTTAGACACTTGGTGACCTCATTCTTGATCTAATCTCTATTGACTTATTGACCTTGTTCACACCATTTATCTTTTTTTGTATGAATAAAAATGAGCCATAGATCTTTTGCCATTTTAATCCACTTAAGACACTTGTCACCCATACATTGTCTCTTAAGATCTATTTACCTTTTGAGCCACCACTCACCATTAGATCTGCTTTGTATGAGTGAACACACTTCATTGATCTTCTTGAACCCACTTGCTTTGTCTATCACCATTTGTTATTAAATATCAACTTAAGCTCTCATGATATTGACACTTTTCAGTTGTATGTTCAATCTTAGGTCCACTAACCTTTTGACTTGATGCTTATTGTTTATCCTTGAATACATGATCAATTGTGTATTGTTGTATCTTTGGGACCCCTAACTCATTAGATCACCGCTCACTATTGGATCTTGACTTGGCATCCCATGATATTGATACTTGTCAGCTACACATTCATCATTAGAATATTTTAAATTCAAATGGATATTTTCAATGGCTTAAATTTGACATCTACTCACATGTCCCACTCTGCAAGTCCAACTTTAGAAGTTTATATATTGAGATAGATAACTTATCAAGATATAAAATTTATAGAGCACAATCATGGGACCAAAATCATCATGTCAATGTATTCCTTTGGCTTTGGTCAACCTCCCAAGTGCATAAATTAAATGCATAATCAAGATGACCCATTCATTTATATATGATGTACCATGATGGTCTAGTATTTATATACTTGTGTAATAAACTATTATCTCTTTAGAAGGATCTAATGAATTTATAAGGCTTTTTGTGACATGATTCATGCCCCTAAAATCTTGAAACACCATGGGAACTTGTTGGTCTTTTTCACTTTGCAATCTTAAGCCTATTTCCAAGCCATCTCATCCCATCCAAAACTTTCCTCATCTATTCCAGCCATTTATAGGCAAAATATTCTTATGCAGGCCAAATTTGGCCAACATTTATGGAAAATCATAGGGAAGCATGCATACTATGCTTGAGAACCCAAACCATTTATCTTGGCTAGTCCATTAGGCATGGAGTCATAAGCCTTTGATTTTAGCTAACATGAAATGATGTAAGGTTACCCCTTTAGATAACTTCCTCTTGAAGCAACAAGAACCAAAATAAATAAAACAAAACAAAGTACCTAAGGCACTTTGGAAAAAGAAACACATAATAGGAAAGGAAACTAACCTGAAAATAACAAGGGCAACCAACCTAATAAATAAAACATGCACATAGGAACTTAAATAAAAACATGAAATCTACTCTAATATATACAATATTATATAACAATTTATAATCACCTCCATTATGGGTCAAATGGGAAACTTTTAGTATCATTCAATTGTAATAGACCAAGATGAAAAATATCTTACTTTGGAGGTACCATAATTAGTGAACTAGGAAGCTTGAAGCCCAATCCTTTTGATATGATCTCCAATAGATGAAATGGAATAAAAATGTCTCCAATGTAGACATACTAATGCAAGTCTTCCAAGATTGGTTCATGTTGAACTACATGAGCACTTTCTTGATGTTACTCATCATTCATAAGAAAACCTTACATGAAGAATTAATTTAAGCTCTTGGAAACAATTGTACTTGGTTCACTTGGTGGTTTAAAAATACCATGTTATTCCACCTTGTCCTTACACAAATTATGACTAATCATGCTCATAGTTTTTTGGAAGGACATGTCTCTTAACCTGTTCAAACTCTTTGGTTATGGCATTGAACCACTGCCATAACTCTTTAGGATCTTCATTGGTATGTTCATAAAATTGCATCACTTGAGTACTTGAGATGTCTCCTTCATCAACCTCACTCAATATTTCATCTTGTTTTTTAATGGAAAATGAGGGTTGATTTGATCATCCAAGGTCTAAACATCACATTTGTCTTATTCAAGGTATAATCTACTTTCCTCTAGCTCCAACATATTAGGGATATCCTCAACTGACACCTCATCTTAAATTGGACCAAATTTAGGCACCTAGTTCTAATCCTCTTCTTGATCTATGTAGAATGGACATCCATAGTCCATTCAAAGTCTACTTTATTTTCAACCTAAGGATTGTCCTCTTCAAACAAGTTTTCAACACTAATTTATTCTATCTCACTCAATAAATCCAAGTACAATTTTTTCAATTGATCTTTTAAATCACTTGATCTACCCTTGATCTCCATAATATGTTCATGAAGGTTATCCTCTTACTTCTCATCAAGTACCTCCAACTTGAAAGATGAAACATGCTCTTCCATATGAAGTGGGTTTCTTATAATGATCTCCTCATCATAGACACTTGAATTATCTTCTTGTGCCTCACTCATGACTACAAGATCTTCCTCTATCCTCTATAAAATAGGATCTTTCTCTAAGATGGAGATGGTGGGAGGGTGAAGAAGTTCACCTTGATTTAAAATTAAGAGAGTATCCTTCTATCTAAGTACCTTTTAGGGTCTCTTTGGTGGATCTTGAGGAACTACTTCAAATAACACCTCCTCCTTCTTTATGACTTTATGAACTAATTTCCATGATGGAAATGAGTAGGGAACAAACACCTTTTCTTCCTTTTGAATGGTTATAATAGAGGGTGGTTTCACAAGTGAGGGCATGACATAGCTAAGGTCAAATGTGTTGGAGATGATCCATGATGGAATGGATTCATGATCTTGAGTGGGAATGGGTGTAGGGGTAGGAGAGGGGAAATTTATTAACTCAGGTTTGACATACTCTTTCTCCCACCATTCAAACACTTTTTTAATGGATAATACCCACCCTTTCAATTATTTTTTCTCAACTTATAGATATTCAGATTCTTTAATGGATTCCCACACACTCTAAAACTTTTTAAAGAAGATATTTATCCCCTCCATAACATGAATATGGAATTCTTTTCCAAGCTTAACCTTCTCATTGATTTCCATGATTGTTATACCTTGGTTCAATATTTCCTCTCTAACTTTTGATAAGGATGGACTCTGACAAGGATGACTAGGGGGATGATTAAGAAATCTTTAAGGCTAAGATTGAGGCTCTTAGAGGTGGGAGGACACATAATACTAATCCAATTGAGCCTATTCATCTTCATAAGATATCAACACACTATCTATGTTCTAGATCATGCTTTTCATCATTGATATATGTTCATTCTCATAAAATGACCATTATTCACCCTCATAAATTGACCATCTATTATTTACCAACTAAAAATCACTCCTTACCTCTTATATAACATGGATAGGGTGAATGGAGAAAACTCCAAACACCTACAATCTCCCTTATCAACTCAATATAAATTGATAATGCTTTCTTGAATTCTAATAAGTATGTATCATGATAAGCTTGGTCTTGACAAGGGGAATTGTAAGAATTATTTAAATGCAAAGGAGGATAACCTTGGTCAAATTTAGGGCTAGAAGTAGGGAAAATGACATGATAGGGCTGATAGGCTATTTAAGGGCCACTTGGGGGGAATATATAAACATTATTTTCCTAATAAGTATGATCTTGAGGTAGAGAATAAGCATACTGATAAAAAAAAGTTTGATTATACATACCATATTATAATGACTAGGCATTTATTTAGGTTGCTTAAACTAGTTGATAGATGCTTAGATTCACCATTGATGTTTAAACACTTGCCTCCAAAGCCTGATTAGATGAAGAGAACATCAAAAATCTTCACTAGTGAACTATATATTAAGTCCCACCAGACATGCCATAAACTATTGTAAAATAAATTTTCACCCTTGGAGAGGGTTATTTATGATCTCTCCAATTGAGCTACACTATGGGAATAACACTAGGCTATGGGTCACCTATGGTTGGGTTGGAACTCCAAATAAGGTTGTCTTCTTCTTGATGGATCACCTAAACTAATATTCTTATCAAGAAAAGGGTTATAAATGGGGGAATAGGTATCTTATGAAGGATAATAAGGTGCTACACTAAATAAAAATAGGAAACTCCTATAATCTTGAACCCACACTAGATCAACATAAGATAATGCTAGCTCACACAACCTCATAGACTAGTTGATTGCATAAGTATTTCATAGACTAAGTTCAGGAAGAAATAAATGCAAGTAAAGAGGAGTTATAATATTCACTATGAACTTACACAAATGGTAGAAATAACACTAATCTATACCTACATATAGCTTTAAAACATCCTAAAGTAGGTAAGAAAGGAGGGCAATGGACAAGGAAGATTCTCCTTCACAATGCCAGTATGCACAACTCACTAAACACTGATCCAAGGCAAGAGATAGGTAAGGAAAGTCTTTTATTACATCAAGAGGTATTTATTACAAATAATTGATAGGGTTTAGCATAATTAAGAGGAAAATATCTTTAAATATCTTAGACAGTCCCCTACTCTTCAAGATCAAAGAGTTCTTGTGAGAATCTAAAATTTGAGAGAGAGAACTTACAAATGGAAAGAATGGGTGATATAAAGAAAGGGAGAAGAGAGAAGGGGGAACACATTATCAGAGAGTAATAAATGAATTTATAAAACCTTTAATTGAATGTTCAACCACATTTTGATCAAATTAGGACATAATCTATCATAAACAAATTAACCTTCATTTGTCTCGATAGCCTTCAAACTCTTTGAAAACATAATAGAAGACAAAAATGTGTTTTAGATGATGAGTCATGCTCCTGATAAGAAGGATAACCATTAGATATCTCCTAAAAATAAATTAAATTTTATAACTACTTCTTCCAACTACTAGATATCCATCTTGGGACTCTATGCCATATTCTACTTGGCTTGCTTATAAGGATAAAATATTTATGTCCATAAACCTAACTAAACCATGACTATGTCTGATTTAGGTGGTTGAATGTTTTTTCTAAATTCTAGATATTTATACCTTGACATGCTCTTTAATAAAACCCATAGACACATATATACTATAGATGAAAACCAATCCCATTTATTGGTTTTCATATAGTCATCATATCTACCAGGGTGTATTTACATCACTTGAATAGTCTAGTATCCCACCTTCAATCTTAATTATACCCAAAAGATTGATTCCACATATATAGAGATTTAATGGCATCATTAAAACTTGAAATATCCATTCTATTTCATCTTGGGATTGTCTTCTAACTCAGCTCTTATGAATTTACTTTCTTAGGTCAAAAACAAATTCATCGACCTTTATTTCCTAGGCTTGCCTTTGCTCATTAGTCATTGACTTATTAATTTGGGACTATAAAATTTAGACACTTGGTGACCTTATTCTTGATCTGAGCTCTATTGAATTATTTACCTTTCTCACACCACTTATCTTTCTCTATATGAATAAACTTGAGCCATAGTTATACCAGTTTAGCATGCTTAAGATAGTTGTCACCCACACATTTGCTCTTAGAATTTGTTGACCTTTTAACCCACCACTTTTCATCAAATTTTCTTTATATGAGTGAATGCACATCATTGATCTTCTTGGGCCCAATGGATTTGTCAATCATTACAATCTATTAGATCTTAATGTAAGCTCTCATGATCTTGACACTTGCCATCTATGCATTCAATCTTGGGTCTATTAACCTTTTGACTTGATGCTCACTATTGAACCTCAAATGCATGATCGAATGCATGCCATTAGATCTTTGGGACCCACTAACTTGTTAGATTATTGATCATCATTGGATCTTGACTCAAGCTCCTTTGATATTCAAACTTATTATTTGTGCATTCATCCTTGGAACATTTCATCATTGGATCTATAAGTTCAACTTTGGAAGCTTATATATTAAGATAGTGAACTCATCAAGATACAAATTTCATAGAGCATGATCATGGGACCAAAATCATCATGTCCATACATTCTTTTGGTTCTAGTTAACCTCTTAAGTACATAAATTAAATACATAATCAAGTTAACCCATTCATTTATACATAATGTGCCATGATGATCTGGTCTCTCTAGACTTATGCAAGAAACTATGTTCTATTTAGAAGGATTCAATCAACTTATAAGACTTTGTGTGACCCGATTCATACCCCTAAATGCTTAAATCACCATGAGAACCTACTAGTGTTTTTCACTTTGAATCCTAGACCTCTTTCCAAGCCTTTGGTACACTCATTCCTTCCAAAACTTTACTCATCTATTAAAACCATTTCTAGGCAAAATATTCTTATGTGGCCTAAATTTGGCGAATATAACACATGTGTCTAGGTTATATAACTACATTAATTTAGGTGTTAAACCATAACACATGTGTCTAGTCATATATTTTGATCATTTTCACCTTGTGATCATTTGTTTTAGCCCTTCATGTTTAATCGATTGTAATATTTTTGTGTGCCACTGGATCCTAATTTAAAATAAAGAGATCCTTATATATATAAAGGTATTGTGTAGTTCAAATCATCAAGCATTACCAAGTAATAAACTCAAGTAGAATGTACTTTTCATTATTCATGAGTTACTAGACTATACATATCAAATATTAGAACCAAAAGTTTGAAGCATTATAAAAAACAATTTTCACTTGTTTTACTTATACCAAGGGTTGTAATAGGAGAAAAAACATATAATTACATGATAAAAAATTACCAAAACTACCTATGAGGGATAACTAAATGTGAGTATGAGGCTCTCTTATGAGTATATGGTGATGTAAATAATACTTAACAACAACATGGGTTGATAAGGTTAGATCAACTCATGTGATAACCCATATTTACCAAGTTATAAGAGGTCAAAGCCAAGGGATCTAAGGTTTCAATTATTATCCAAAATATGTGCACATTTTGATGTATCATGAATGATAAAACATACATACATGTGATAAAAAACTTTAGTAAATATGTGGTTTCATTAGCATAGATATTATATATTGGATACCTATAGTGAACCTAGATACCTACATTGATGTTTGTGTTAAGAACATGCTACAAGCATCCAAGAGTAAAAAATAATTAAAACATAGAATAGATAGATTACATAGCCTAATCACCATATTGAGATTATTTCAAATCACTATCATAGTCCAAATCATAATTCACAATAAGATATTCTCTCTTTACCTCTTAAATGTATAGTATTTTAATATATTTATTGCACATTTTTGTATTTGATAGGTAAAATAAAGTTAGTTTTACAAGGATTAAACAACCATAAATTTAGATAAAATAAGACACAAAGTACAAGAACAAATCCTCATAGGTTACCAAATAGAATAACATCATAAAAAACTTACAAAAACTAGTAGGAAAAGTATAATAAGACATAACAACAAATAGGAAATACCCAAGTAATAATGTTATACCTCATACAAATTGGATTTCTCTTTTAAAGTGGTTTGTTTAGATTCTTTGGTCTTCACTAACAGTATATATTGGTTGGTTCTTCCCTAGGTACATTTTAAAGGTCATTTTTTAAGGGAGTATTTTTAATTCATCTAGGGTATTTTGATTTTGATTTTTTCCTTTAAGGAAGGTTAGGTGTATTCTGTGAGTTCCTACCTTTATTCAACATTCCCATCTTTCTCTAGCTGGAGGACTTTCTTATCTTTTTACTTATCCAAATATTATTTTAACTTTACTATTTCTTCTTTAAGGTCATTCCAATATTTTATGAAGGCATACATGGCCCTCCTAATATCTTCCAATTTATCTAGGAAAACACCCAATTTACTACTACGATCAATGTTGTTGTCTACTAGTCTACTAAGATCCTTATTCTTAGGACTATCCTCCCCATTCCATAGATTGGCCATAATTTTGGGTTTCTTACTTGTGTAAGAATGTGAGAACATATAAGGTCACTTGAAAGGAGATGGAATTCCAAAGGAGGAATTTTATTTTAGGAGGGTATGGGCTGGAGAGCCTTCCTTGTTCTATGACATGCCAAATTCTTCCTCAGGAGGCTCATCAACCAAGGTGTCCTCAAGAGGGGTGTATTTTACTAAGAAGCCTTCAACCAAGAAGATGGTTTTATCATGCATGGTTTCATAATGTTGTATTAATAAAAGGATGAGGCTATGGTGGATTATATCATTTATATCAATGAATTGATATGTAAGGGATGTGGCTTTAAGGGACTTAAGAAGTTAAAATGATAGGCTAATTTTATACCCACAAAAATGATTAAGAAGTAAAAAGTGGTGGGAGAAGATCAGAGAATACTTACCTTTCAAGGTTAATTATCTCATAATTTTTAAACATATCTCTATCCATCGATGGGAAAGGTCTTGCCATAAAAAACCTTCTTGTCTATCTTCAACATGATGTCTACCTGAAAACCTTTTGCATCAGCTCTAGCTTATAGTTTTTATAATTATAAGCTTTATCCATTCATAGTAAATCCCAATAGATTTGGTTGATATTTTGTTTAGTTATAATGACTTTTGCTTGCCTCGGTATAATGGTTCATTTATTATAAGTTAGAATAAACTTTTTAGAGAGATCCTCATCATGGCCTTTAATCCTTAGCATAAATTTAATTCTTCCCCTTTGCATAGTTTATTCCACTTTCTTATTCCCCTAAATCTCGACGGATGAAATAGGTTCTATACAGTCTCGATCACCCCCCACTTGAGTTTAAATGTTAATTCTCCTTTTTTGAGTATTTCAATGGACCATTTTGAAGTTAAACTTCAAATTTTGAACTTGAAGGTTGTTATTAATGTCTTGGGAGGAGGATTTTAAAATTGTGAGGGGAGGAATTTACACACACCCCAATTTAAAGTTCCCATGTGTGGTTTATTCACCATTTATTTTAAGACTTTTCAACATCATCATTGGTAATTATATTTAATATTTGGGTTGGGATTGAGATAGCATCATCCCACATATCCATTGTTTCACTTTTAACCCCATAGTTGGCTAAGTAGTCTATGATGGTGTTGCCTTCACAGTAGATATGGATGATAGATGAATCCTCAAAGGTGTAAATGATACTATGGGAATTATTAATTATGGATTTGATAGTGTGGGAGGGGATGATTTTTCCCAATTAAGTATTTAGGATATTGAGGGACTCACCCTTGATAATTAAATTGGGAATGTGAGTACATGAAATGACTTGAATTCCCCATAGGGCTGCCATAGATTTAGAAACATGGTTTGTTTAGTGGACCAATTATCCTATGTAATAATATAACACATTCCATTTATGATTCATGATGACACCCCTGCACCCCCACCCCCCACCCCACCTCCCCCTCATTAGACATTTCATAGGTTGCCTTTAGAGGCTTCATCAATGTTGACTTTCATCCACCCAATTAGGGGGTATGTCCACTTGGTTGAGCATATCAACACCATGGAGTTAGACAATTCAAAAATATAGGATGTTTTATAACATCTAAAAATGGAATATCCAATAGGGGAATAACTAGACTTATTCTTGGATGAAAACCTTACCAATTCTCTGAGATTGAGGAACACAGATGCCAAAAATAGAGCCCATAGTAGAAGTTCTATTTAGAAATATATGATCATTACTTGATTTAAATATTTCCCAAAATAAGTGTGGTAGATATAGGCACCACAATAATTTCATGAAAGGAATACACTAGGGTGGTTTCCATTGAATTAACAAGTCTAATAGAGAGTTGGGATACACCCAAAAAATGAGAAAGTGTTGAAGTAGAAGATCCAGGATAGATGAACTGAAGTTGAATTTCATTAAAAGATGATTGGTGTATTCTTTAGAGTATTGGTAGAGGGAAAAATGGTTGGGTATGTTCATTCCCCACTTGAATATATTATCAGTGGTAAATATTTTATTCTATGTCATCCACCAATAACAAATATTGATCTTAGGAGTTAAGTGTCTGATCCAGAGGGGGTGCCAAAAATCCCATTCATATTCTAATTCTAGATCCACCCTATATCTAAATTTCATAGATAAACTATCACTCTCTTAATTTTATCTAATTAGGTTATCCTCCCTCGAGAGGCAAGGAATGTGAATGTGCTGAAATTTCATGCTTAACCTAAGTAGGGCCTTAGATTATTCCTCATTAGCTAAATAAATTGAAAGGGGTTTCTAAATGTGGATTTCATTTTTCAATAACTTTTAGTTCTTGAATTTATCACTCCATGAGTCTTTTTAGCCTAAGGGAATTATATAAATCCATGGATCATCCTATAAATCCTTAGTTTCCCCATTGTCAATATTTCATCTAAATCATTTTTTAAGTATATTTTTTCCACAAGAGATGGCTTTCCAAATCGCTAACCCATCGAATGGACCTTCTTCTTAGACAAACTAGTCCTCATTATTTCCCTCCAATTATTTTTCCTTAATAATGTGAGTCCATTATTTGTATTCTTTTAGGATTTTCCATCCCAATTTTACAAGCAATACTATGTTCATATTTATCAAATTTCTAAGGCCCAGCTTGCCATTTGATTTAGGGAGGCATGCTTTATCCCATTGTATAAGTGGGAATTTGAATTTTTCCTATAATTCTTTCCATAATAAGTTGTATTGAACATGATCTATCTTGTTAGTAATTTTTCTTGAAAACTTGAAGATGGAAATGAAATAGATCGAGATGCTTTGGATTGAGATTTTAAGCATTTGTAGCTTTCTTGCTTAGGAGAGAAGATGTATTTCCATCCCATTATTTTTTTTATATCAATGAGGGGATTATATTATTCTACCTTTAGTTTCCCCATAAATAGGAGGATCCCCAAATGTGTGGAAGGAAAAGTACTTATCTTGTATCCAAGTATAGAGGCTAACTTTTTTGGAGTCCCATTTGCGTGTTTACTAATATTGAGTTTTTGGAGAAATTAATGAACTGATTGGATAATTTCTCATAATCCTTAAGGATTTTCTTGAAAATTATAGGTTCATTAGTTGTCACTTCCCCCATTAAGAAAGTATTATCAACAAATTGATCATGCATAATCATATTGATTCTTTGAGCTATTGTGATGCCTTTGATAAGACCTTATGTTTTGGTATCTTGAATATATCTACCCATAAATTTAGAAATAATAATGAACATGTATGGTGATAAAGGATCCCCCTATATTATCCCTCTAGTGGCTAAAAATTAGCCTTTGGTTATCCGATTGATTAAAACTAATAATTTAGGGTTAGATATATAGCTATAAATAAAGTTTTAAAAGACATAATTGAAACCAAAATTTTCAATAGTTTTCTCCAAAAACCTCTATGAGACTCTATCATAAGCCTTATTCATTTTTATAAAACATAGCCTGTAAGAGACTATATTAACTGAGATGAGATTTTTTTAAAA
This sequence comes from Torreya grandis, assembly GCA_037957365.1. NCBI lineage: Eukaryota > Viridiplantae > Streptophyta > Pinopsida > Cupressales > Taxaceae > Torreya > Torreya grandis. The sequence goes on along the minus strand of JARHVA010003801.1, from coordinate 1,768,172 downwards.
TAAAAGAAAAATTGTTCATGATAATTGTAACCAAGAATGAAAGCAAACACAAATGATTGGATCAATGTGATTGATCCAATTAGGGCATAGATCATAAATCATTACACCAAACTGACCAATGCAAATCTTTGTAATAAAACACGTAATGATCAAAGATCAAGAAATCAACTAAAAATTAAATGCTAATGAATTTATCACTCCAAGTGTTATTATATTTTTTGAAAGTTTTGATTTTAATTTGATAAGAGAGTTGGCTAAAATAAGGAACTAGAAAGTATTCTAAAGTTGGTTTCACGATGTTTGGGATGAAAGGGATATGTATTGGCAATGGTAATGGCTTGGTATTAGGGCCTACGAACTCACTTCACAATCCCAAAATGATAAGGGTGTTGGGTGATTTTCCAATATATATCATTAACCATGTGTTTATACATGGCCATAAAACCAAGTTGGCTTCCCCCTTGGTGATGAAATCCAAGTAGGTAGGCCTTGGGAAGACAAATGATTAGATATGTTTTGAATGCTAAGTGATTTGGTATTGTGTGTAAAAGAGTAAAATAGTGTAACTAAAAATTTAATTTGAAAAAACACCTATTTAGACTATGTGAGTTACTCTAAGCATAAAAATAGCTGAAAAGGAAATGTGAATTAATTACTAGCAAATAGATGTTAATTCCTTGATTAAAAATAATATAGATTTGATTCAAGTGACATTATGTGAAAATAGTATAAAACAAATTTGACTAGGTCATTTTTGTTTTGTATAATAAAGGTGTTTAAAAATAAAGTGGAACAGGTCAACTATGTCTCTCAAATAGAAGATAGACTATATAACTAAGTTAACCAGGTCGACTTTGTTAGTTCTAGGTTTACAATTTTAAACAATACTAACTTAAGAAAAAATAGAACTGAAAGAAGTACTAAAATTATAGAGAGAGGAGATAAAGGAAAATTTTCAGTCTTTAATATGATTTACATTTCAAATTTTATGTTGTAATGCTTTAATTTTTGCTTTCAAATTCTACAAACTTGGTCAACTAGTTCAATCAAGTTCTGCAAAACCCTGTGCATTGAATAAGAATAAGGAACATGGTTGACCTATTCAATAATGTTTATTGACCTATATTTTGGTAGAAATAATTAGTAGATAAATTTGACATTTTATATAGTTTATTATAATATGTAATTAAATAATAATACTATGTCTAATTGTTTAATCCACTAAACTATAGTTGATGAAGAATTACACACGTAAAACATATTCATTTTGAAGCAACTATGTTAAACCTATACATAGAAAATTAGAACTATATCAAATGGTTCAACACAATACTATAAATATGTAAAAATATAATAAAGTGATAAAATAAAACCTACAAAGTTTAAATTCATGTTAGGTTCACTAGAATGTATGCAAAGGGAAATGTAATTGATCTATAAATTAATCCTATCTTAGAGAAGATAAATCCTACTTACACTTTTGATTGTTAACACATTATAAATTTGGGCTCATGACCAAGAAAGATATGCTAGACTTAGCCAAGGGATATCTTACCATGATAATACCACTATAGAGGATTCCAAAGACTCCAATCAATAAAAAATATGCAATAACCCTAATTAGGACCTATGTTTTCATATTTAGTAAACTAATAAGAAGTAAAATTCTAATCTAGTGCTCACTAAAGCTTGTGGCACAAAGTGGGGGAAATAAACACAAAAATTATAAATGCATAGAAGAAATATACTCATGTCAATCTATAGAAAATCCTAATTCATGGGAGACAAGTACAAATGCATATCTATCTACTCTTGCAAAGTAAGAACAAAGTTAGGAATACTTACCTCTGAAGATGAACCTACCAAGCATCAATCTCTCCCTTGGCTAAGTTTCTTCACAAGAGGTTGTTTTTGGATATAAGGATGACAAGGATAAATCAACTCTAGGATAAAAAACCTATTAATTCATCCAAAATACTTATCCATAAGACAAGATCCATATCTCTAAAGAAAGTATGAAACCCTAAGTTGTGCTCCTCAAGTAAAATATTAGATAAATAGATGCATAATATATACCTCTTCTTATTTTATTCCTTTATAAATGACAAAATTGATGCATTTATATAGGTGTATTTAATCCTATTACTTATTAAAATTTTAATCAATAGGGTTGACCCATTTGACATTGTATCATTTTTGACAAAAACGTTAAGTCTTAGTCTAGGTCAGCTAGGGGTCGACCTAGACCCTAAATGAGTTTTTTCAATTACAGTACAAGGTTAATGGGGATAAAATTGTATCTTAAACCATTAAAATGTATTTTAGGCTAGGGAAGGGCTAATTAAGATATAAAATGACTAGAGGAGGATGAAAAATAGGATGCAAAGCTTAGGGAAATGTCTTAAGAGATGGGTGTGTAGATAAAAAGTGGTAGTATAGAGATAACAATCCTCAAAAGAACCAATGGTATACCCATCCCTTACCTAGTGCACCCTTTAAGGAATGGAGCTAGAGATATTAAGACTCAATTGGTTCCTATAAGAGAGGAAGCATCAATAATTGATAAAGTTTGAAGATATTATGTATATACATTGACTCTACTTTTATGTCTTCTTGAGGATTCTCATGACACTTCTAGTATCCTCCCATTTACCCTTGGCATCATTAATTCTCATGGCCTTATGTCTAGCCTCATCATACTTATGCTTCCATAGTTTTATTGACTAAGTTCCATGTTGAACTATCAATCCCATACCAATATATACCCCTCTATTTCCCTATCATTCATGTTGTTCATGCATGAGAGATTTTATCCATCCATGGAGAAGTTCTCATGTCCATAACCAACCATAAGTTTCTTAATTTATAAGGGAAATTATTTTAGATACCTTCCACATGGTTTTTTTAGGAAGTTAAACTATACTTCCTCCAAATAATAATATTTAGAGATAACATATTCTAAAATGTATCCATTGAGAATTTACTTCCACTAGACATACACCACATGTGTCCAAATAGTTTTTAGCTTCACCAAGACTATCTAACACTCTAATAACCATGTATCCTTCCATCCATAATTTCTTGAGTGATCTCACACATATTCCAAAAGGTAAGCATGCAAGTGAATGGGTAGTTATATAAATAATATTTCATATAGGTAATCTTATATATTTTGATCTACCCATGTCCATGTAGAAACTTTTGGTCCAACATATTGAAGTTCAAATTTATCTTCTACTATGTCAACCAAATGCTCAATTTATTTCAAAGAGAGACATTCGAGCATACTTTTACCATCATGCTAACAAGTGCAATGCATCTAGATAAAAGAACCAAAATGTTGGGGTCTTTTATCCTTAGATTCAATCAACTAATTATTAGTCACATGCCTATAATAACAAATAAAATAATTAGCTATTGCACCATCATATCACATGAGTAGTTACCTCATGTGATCACCTAAGGCACATAGCCTAGATTGATTCCCATTGATTCTACTATGTATTAGTGGATAGACTTAACTCTACTTATGCTTAGGCATTAGGGATAGTTATATTTTCCTCGTTATGTCATCATATTAAATTTATAACTTTACTCATTCAACACACTCTATGTTTTTCTAATCTATGCCATAAAAACAAATCAAAACACCAAAATTCATAGACAATAGTAATTCCATTCATTTCATTGAAGAGGATCACAAAGATATTTCAACAACATTCTCTATTTGTTTACACACATCTATGACAGTTAACCAATAACTAGTAACAACACTTTTTAAATAAATATAAGGGGTATTTATACATAAGCCAACCATTCTTAGGTTACATAATTAATACAAATAAAGACTACAAGACAATGACTATTTCAAAAAAGAAGTTTTGGTGGGATATTACAATTAAGTCCTTTTTACTCAGGGCTAACAACCCCTATATACTCTCTATATGATATATATTTGATTTAGTGTTCCTCCTCCCTTATGAACTAGTACTATATTTATGCTTGATTAATATTTGATGCTTTCATGAACTAATTTATAACCATCTCCACTTCATATGTCCTTGTCTTAGTCTTGCACTTTTTTGATTCCTACATCTTATGTTCCTCATTATCCATTTCCTTATCTTCTATATCTCACTCTTCTACACCAAGGTCTTCAATGTTATTCTTTCATGCCTCTCTCTTCCACATCATCATCTTCGATATTATTCTCTCTCATGCTAAGGTCTTATGCATTATTATTGTACCCTTTATTTTTTACTCTATGACTCCAAAACTGTTAAATATATTACTAAAAAATTTGGGGTTGAAAAATGCCCATCCTCTTTATATTTATTTTTACACTCATTTTATTTCATCAATAAAACATTATTTCATTAGTTCCATTTATCATTATGTACACCCTTTGGGATTTTATTATCCCATATATGCTTCCTAGATTTGTAATTTATATGATCCATAGCATTATTTTTCATGGTAATGGATAGGGAATCAACTAGACTCTCCTGATAAATTCCCATGATTTTAATAAATAAATAAATTTTTATCCTAACATAAGCTAGGTTTCTTATAAATATTAAGCAATGGTAGAGATTAAATTTTTTATCGCTTAGAGTAAGTTATATTATCTTGTGCTAAAACTATATAATTATATATTCATGTCCTCATCCATTTTTTACATTCTCTTATGATGATGTTTCATACCTATATGTCATTTTAACATCTCACTTACACTTTTTTTAAAATTTGGGAAACCCACTAATTCTATTATCACTTCCATGATTTCTCTGTTGATCACTTTCCTTTTGGGATCTCCAATGTTGGTTATGATATTACACTCTTTTATAAGATGCACATCTAGGAGTATTTAAGAACCATGGTCTTTATGTGTAGACTATATTTATGAATTATATAATACCTAAATATTGTACACTTGGAAAACTCAAACCTTAGTTGTTCCTCAATTTTGGACCTTTCTCACTTTTGTAAGTCTCATGTATGCTTTATCTTGTGCCCCTTAACCTATCTCTTGGTAAGACTAGTATTATGTTGATGACCTATAACTTATATCTTGCCTAGAATGCTTAAAATATACTTAACATATGCCCTTCTAAGTTTTGTTCCTATATCTATTTTCTAACTACCAAGACACAAGCATTGGTCCTAAACCCCTACATAAATATTAGCATTCTACCCTGATGTAGGTATCCAATGCATTAAAGTCATATAATTTACAAATGAAATTTATCTTAATGGTAAACCTAAGTTATTTAATGTGATTTATTTCTCCAAGAGGATTTATATAAATATAATATCAACCCTCATTCATTTCTCACCTAGAAAAGACTTAAAGAGACAAAATATACTTATCAAAAACATTATATCAAGGATTTAATCCAAAAAAACTTCTTTATTTTCTCCTATTTCCATATCAATCATATGGAAAACATATCTATAGGTCTAAATTACTAAACGAGTAACACAAGATCTCACTTTTCTAAGTTACAAGCTAGGTCATGGTTGTGCTTGTTTTTCACATATTACATGATTCACACATAAGACAACATGTAAAGGGTAAATAGGTAAGTTTGAGGCCCTTCTTGGAGTATTAGCTATGTAAGAAATGTTCATTGATAGAGGGGTCTTTGGGGAAGATAGACACTATGTGCCCACTAACCCATTTTTTCAAGGTCACTATAAAGGTGAAGAATTAGGTTTTACAATTTCATGAGGAGTGATAGTTCATGACCTAGACCTAAATGAACCAAATTGAAGGCAAAGGAAATCCTAAAAGCATATAGGTGGTTTTATCCTTATATATTAGGTATTTCATATCAGAAACTTGTGTCTATTTTAAACATTAGCATTGATTCTAATATCTAAGTATAATGCTAGTGTTTGTGACTCTAGAAGCACTCAATCCAAAATTTGGTGACTATTCCAAACTTCTTTACCATTCTACTTCTTGCATGTTCCAGACTCATAACTATATTAGCATCAAAACCAATGAATTACATTGTTTCTTTAGCATTTTCATATCTATCATAGTTTTAATTATTATTTTTAGCCTATCTAATTATAATGAGTTCAACATATGTTATATTTAAGTTTAGCCTTTAATTTCCCTATTGTATATCTAATTGTTTCCATTGTACATTATTATTTCTATATTCTTAACCCTTTCTACCCAAGTAGGATCCTTATCCTAATTTAGGGTTAAACATTTTGTGAAATCAAAATGAAAACAATTATTACCTAAGAATACCATTTAGGATGTTTCTTACGTACTATTTTACTCAATTTTAGAAACTATATGTTTAATTTCTTAAATAGTAAAGGGGTTTGGATTAAGGGGAAAATCCATAAATAAATGTGCCTTAATTAACCTACTAATTTATTGAATCTAAAAGTGATTGATTGATTTCTAAATATATAAAATGATGGGATAGCGAGTAAAACTTAGCTAATTTAGGGTTGAGATGGAGGAGACAAAGGTTGCAAATTATTGATCTGGCTAGGCAAACTATCAAAAATAGGATCCAAAAGTCTATTTTCTACTTGGATAAGAGTGCTAGAAATGGGTCACCTAGAGGTCTAGCACTATGGTCTAATTTTTGGTGTTATATTCCTTAGTGTCTGATCTTTCTAAGATTCTTAGGTTTTGTTCATCTACACTAGGAGGCCCTGTGATTGAAATATCAAGTCTTGGTTATTCATGAAGCTTTGTGTGTAATTGATTTTTTATTTAAGGATCTTAGTTCCTCTTCACGATTGATAGGTGATATTGAACCCAATAAGAAAAATGGGTTAGTGTTTAATATGCATTGAATGTGTGATCATGCCCCATGTGTGGGCACACTACCTACATATCAATACTCCTAAGAGGGATCAAGGCCAATGTGGTTCTCCTAATCTAAATGTGTATTGTGTAATCTTATGTGTGCAATGCAAGTTTATGTGAATTTGGAAAAGCTTGAGATGATTCATGACTGGTGTGGGAGCTTGAATAAGATGGAAATAATAGTGGTTAGTTATATGTATAGAATAGGAAGATTTGCTTGAGTGTGATTTAGTATATTTCTAACTTGTGCCTTTTTAATGATTGCCAACCCTTATAAATGACATTTTAATGGGATCTTATAGGGAAACTAGTGATCTTAGGTTAGATGAACTCATATTATGCTAACAAGGGAAAAGATAAGGGTTTAGGAAAATTTTACCATTGGAGGCTATTGTGGACTTGGATAACAACATCAAAAAGTGGACACCCTGGGTCTCAGTATTGTAGTCCAATTTATGGCACTATTATATAGGGGAAAAGGGACCCTAAGATATAGATATATCCCTAGGAGAGGAGTCCAAGATAATAGGGGCTGAATTTAGAAGGCTTCAAATAACTAGGAAATAGTGAAAACATGCCTAAATGGGCTATGTAAGTGAGTGAGAGAGACCTATGTTTTATGTGTCACAAGTCATGCTCAAGTTGTACAAATTGCATTCTAGTATGACTACATTTTTTCCCCTTTACTCTAAGTATACAACAAAGTGAAATACTAGGATAAAGGAAAAAAAGAGAAGCATACCTAAACTTACCTATGAGGTTAAGCCAAAGAATTTATGTGATGTTAGATTGTTCATAGTGAGAGGAAATTGTACTATGTGAGTCTACAAAAAATGAAAGTTAAAGTAGATCAGTTCTTACTAGATACACTATATCTAAAATAAGAGCATACAAAGCTATGTAAAGAGCGAGGAAGGAAGAGAAAGGAATGAATACACCTCATCGAGTATGAAAACTAATACAAAATATGTTATATTACTACGTTATGTTGGGTAATGCCAGAAGTATGTTGAATGGAGATTTATATTGATGAATGAGCTAAGTGTTCAATCCCTTAGAATTTGGCTCAAGAATGTAAAGGTAGGCCCTTTGGATCCATCATTCCTAACTATGTGAAGCTAATGAATCATGCATGTGCTAATTGATGTCTTGACCATGTGTCTAATCCCTCTGAGTAGGTGGCTCAAGAATATAAAATACCGGTATAGATGAATTTTGTATGATATGGCTCATAGATCCCCTAAATGTGTTATGATCTGATAATTTTGGCATGGATAGTCAAATGTAAACTATAAACTAGGCTATTGTTGGCCACTTTTGAAGATGGAGATTATACTTGTATAGGAGCCCCTCATAAAATTAGAATCAAGGCTTAGGAAGTCACTCAAGAACTTAGGTACATGGGAAGCAAACTTGTATGAAATTTTAATTGAATGTGATACCAACCACCTATAGATGGAGTCAGGTATGCAACTATTGGTAATGTTCAACAAACTCAAAAATAGAGAAGGCCCATGCATCATGCACATTTCCCCCAATAATTGCTATTTGGGATATAGATTGTAAACTAAAAGCTGTATCAACTACCATGTCTAAACTAAAAATTAAAACCCTCATGACATGCATGATGCCCCTTGTATCTAGATTTTTTGAGTGAAATAAGTGATAAAAAATATTGATTTCTAGACTAAATTATACTAGCAAAACTATGATTGAACTCACCTCTCTACTCGATTCTAGAATAAATAAATATTTTGTTGTTTGGAAAATAGCACTAGAAACTAGACACTTTATGGTTTAGCACTATAGTTACATTTTTGTCACTATTATCCAAAGCCAAAACTGATGACTAATATGTATTCTCTGCTACCTACATGGATTCTTTGTTGCTTGCCCATTCATGTTTGCCTATTCTAAGTTCTAGATTTTGGATTGTACTATTTTGAAACTAATTTTTCAACTATTAGGATCTTTAATCTCTATGACAAAACCCCTATTTGTTTCCCCCTCTTTGAAGTGTAGGAGTGAAGACCCTATAATTATTTCCCTTAGAAGAAGAAGCCTTACAAGTGTGTTAAGATATAAAAACATTTGATATAACATTGATATACATTATCTCAAGATATAGCAAAAGTTGTAGAGAGATTGTTAAATCCATAAGGGTATGCCTAGATAGATATAACAATGTAATAGCATGTGCATAAGAGTAAAATAGAATTCAAAATGTTAATTGTTAGTTAGTGGCAAGGAGGGATGGAGCATTATGTCCATCATGGCGTCCAAAAAGCAAGGTAAATGCATGATTGGAATCATGGCACTGCACATAAATATAAGTAATCAAGCAACACACATACAAAACAAGAAGTAAGAAACATGAAACAGTGGCCAAGGGGCCAAATAAGCACACAAGACATGTTCAAATTCCCTATACACACAATGGGAAAAATAAAATATTGTCATAAGGTCCATAAGCACATTAAAGACACATAAAAAAGGACATTGGTAAGTTTCCAAAGGAACACATAGATAGATAGGAACAAAGGACTTTGAAAAATGTCCTAAAATGCAAGCAAGAAGCAAATAAGAACCAAAAAATGCAAACACATCTAGATAATCAAAGTGAAGAGTGGAAGCATGCAAAGTAATAGAAATATAAACATGCATCTAACTATGGAAAGCAAGAAGCAAGAGTATATAAGATATGTAATACAAGACTAATGTATATGCTATGAAATACAAAAGTGTGATATATGCTAAGGGATGTCGATGTGATATCTATGTAAGCAAGTAAGGAACATACTATAATAAGATGTCTAGAGTGTATAGTGTAAGAATGACATAACTTGGATGGTGTAATCAGGTAGATTATGCCTTTAGTGGGTAGATATATCTATATGTAGCTAGAATTTAGAAGTAAGATGACCCCTTGATGGGTGGAGTGAAGCAATAAAGGATATGGATGAACTACACACACTCAAAGAAGATTGAGTGAAGCTTGGTAATATAGATAAATTGATAAATAATAACATAGAATAGCATAATATAAGGCTAGCATAATGGTTATCAATGTAAAACATAGATGATGCATACAATTGACATGTTTTTGGTGTTTTTGAAATTTTTTGATTATTTTTGTATTTTGAAGTGTTATATTGTTTTCACATTTTTGAAAATATTTTAACTATGTACAATCAAGAAAGAGAGTTTATGTAAAATCAATGCTAGAAAGAAATGATACTAACTGATGAGTCTTGAATGAGACCCCATATTATGGTGTCCTATATTGAATAATGGAATCATGCATGATTGTGAAGCATGATTGAATGGCTGAGAATATGACTTTATATATTTGGATTCATTGTGGGTATCTTAAAAACCATAATAACCTATATTGTTCCACTCATCATTATCATGTTTATTCTGAACCAATGGAATGCTAGTGTTAATTATTGTTGTATCTAGATCTTTTGCTTTGATAAATTATGTCTGTGAATATTTTGCCTTAGGATATTAAATAAATCCCAAACCTTAGTGATAAACATTATCATCTGCTAGAATAGGAGTAGTAATGCCTTGAGCATGCTTGCCCAACCCTTAACCTTGATAATTAAACTATTGTAGATATCGTTGACCAAACCCATATTGCTTTGAAAGTTGAGCCTCATTTTGGAGAGGTAGATTTGAATATTTTTCATGCTTGACCTATGCTTGTGGTGTTATTTGTTGCTCTGATTTTGCTTGTTGATCCTTTTGTTGTTTTGAGTTCTACTTTGGTAACTACTTTTGTACTATTTCTAAACTTGACCCTTTGTGAATGTGTTCTTGTGTTGTTATGGATTCTTTGACTAATTTACCTTTTATAAGTTCCTCATCAACAATTATATATTGTATATTCTTTTTTAATGCCAAACATGTATTTGTGTGATGCCCATGCATTCTATGATATGCACAATAATAGATGGATCTTCTCATTAGATATATAGGAGGTAATTTCATCAAGTTAGATTTAATCATTCCCCTTAGTAGCTCACATGAACTCTTATTTTATCTTTGAATGATTTTTGAATCACTAGTTGTATATTTAATTTGATGTGATTTGTTGTTTTGATATGTAACATGGCTTGCAACCAATTGACTAGGTAAAGGTGCATATACATGATTGACACTAGGGTGTATTTGAAGCTTTTGTATTGTAAAATGGTTTTCTAAGGTTGTGATATTTTCATGTAATAGTTGATTCTACATTTGTAAATATGAAATTATCTTACTCATACTAGTGATTTGATCATATAGAGTCTCATGAGTGCAAACCTTGGTTGCTTCTAATTGAACATGGAAACACCTATGCTGAAGAGGTTTTGAAAATGCTGTAGGCTAAATGTAAGACTTAGGAAAAATAGTAGAGGATGCCTCACATTTTGGAGGGGTGATAGCATGAACCTAGTTAGAGGGAGATTATCTATCACCCTCTTGAGGGAGAGGAGAAGGGATTTCTTTCCTCTACATAAGATATGACATTGAAACAAGAGTAGCCAAAGAGGCATATACATTTAGGTAGAAACTATGCATATAGGATAAAATGCATGTAAGTGGAGTTATAAATTATATAAAAATGTGATTATAAAGAACATTCCACATGAAATATAGAAAACAAGGAATAGAAAGCATGAATTTGTGCATGTATGCATAAGAAACTCTGACATGTGCTATGACATTTCTAATGTGTTTAGCATGATAAACATGTATTACTATATGTTAAATTTCCTAAATAATAAAGAGGTCTAGATTAAAGGGAAAATTAGTAAATGAATGTTCCTTAATTAACCTAATGATATATTAAATCTGGAAGTGCTTAATTGATTTATAAAAATAGCAAACAAGGGGATAGAGAGTAAAACCTAGTTGATTTTGGGCTGAGATAGAGGAGATAGAGGTTAAAAATTATTGATCTAGCTAGGTAGACTATTAGAAATAGGATCTAGAAGTCTATTTTATACCTAGATAGGAGTACTAAAAATGGGACACCTATAGGTCTAGTGTTATGGTTTAAGTTTTGGTGTTTTAGTCTTTAGTGTCTAAGCTTTTTGAGCTTCCTAGGTTTTGTTTGTCTACTCTAGGAGACCCTGTGCTTGAAATATCAAGTCCTAGTTATTCAAAAATCTCTGTGTGTAATTGAGTTTATCTTCGAGGATCCTAGTTCTTCTTCATGATTGAGAGGTGATCTCAAATCCAATTGAAAAAAGGTTTTAGAGTGTAATATGTAATGAATGTTTGATCATACCCCATGTGTGGGTACATTTCCTACATACCAATACTCTGAAGAGGGATCAAGGCTAATGTAGTTTTCCCAATTTGAATGTGTATTATGAAATATTATGTATGAAATGTAAGTGTATGAAAATTTGGAAAAGCTTGAGATGACTTATGACCAATGTAGAAGCTTGGATAGGCTATAAATAATAGTGGTTGGCTATATACAGAGAATAAGAAGATTTGCTTGAGTGTGATTTAGTATATTTGTATCTTTTGCCTTTTGAATGATATCTAAACCTTCTAAATAACCTTTAAATGGGATTTTATATGGAAATGATCCTAGGTTAGATGAAATCACATTAGGTTGACAAGGGAAAAGATAAATATTTGAGAAAATCTGACTATTGGAGGCTATTATGGACTTGGACAACAACACCAAAAAGTGGACATCCTAGGTCCCAGTGCTATAGTCCAACTTGTGGTGGTATTGTCTAGGGGGGGAAGACCTTACAAGATAGATATGTGCTTAGGAGAGGAGTTTGAGATAGTAGGGACTAAATCTAGAAGGCTTTAGATGACTAGGAAATAGTGAAAACATGCCTAAATGGGTTGTGTAAGTGAGTAGGAGAGACCTGTGGTTTGCATGTCACAAGTCATACTCAAGTTATAGAAATTGTATTTTAGTATGACTACACCTAATTTTTTCTAATATTTGTGTTATTTATCTCTCTCATCATGGATGATATTGATTTATTTGATGAATATTATTATGAAACTCTCCAACTTTCTATCAAGTAAGACTCAAAATTGAGTACTCTTGTATTTTTCCAATTTATAAAGCTTATAATATCAAATCTTTGAATGGTGGTAGCTACCATCCCTCTCATCAGGCTTGTGTTCCCACCATTTCAAGAGATGTGTTTTATTATTTTTGGGAAACTAGGGTTTAGTTCCTAAATAATAAAGGGTCTAGATTAAGGGGAAAATGTAATCAAATGTGGTAAAACATAGATTTATATCAATTTGATTAAATCAATTACATGGGTAAAATGGAATGACTTATCTAGAAAAACAAGATGAGATGACTATTACAAAGGCTAAAAAATATTGTGTAGGACTAAGAAGATGTCAAAAACCTAAATCTAGCTTTCATTTAGTGAAAGATAAGACTGCCAAAAAGTGGACACTTTGGTGTGTGGGCTATAGTCCAATTTTGGTGCTAAAGTCCAAATCAAATTTTGGTTTTCAATTCTAGTGCGATTTGGTTCCTAAGTTCTACAAGTGTCTTTATTTTTCCATGATCATCTATATGTGCCATTGTATAACCTATTTCCTTCTAAAACCCTATGTCTACCTACACACATGAAACAACAAACACATCAAAAGTAAATGGGGGAAAAACTAAGTTAGGAGAAGTATGATCGCATGATTTAAAAATGTTGTTGTCCTAATCACTACCTACATTAACCCTCAAGCTATGGTCTTAGATTATATTTAGTTCTCCCTTAAGAAATTTGTATAATCAACATGCATGATATATGCTAGAATGAACTTTCACCTAGGACCTTCCTTGATCAAGCATGCAAATCTATGTGTGATGTAGAATGCTGAGCTATACTATTGATCGATTTTAATTATTTACTATGACAAAGTAGTAAGTGCTAGATATAAAATGCCTTGTGAAGTATTTTATATAGGAGACTCTTTATTTTGAATTTGGGAGCATTATTCACATTAGCTAACATCAAAAAGGTAAACAAAACTTAATGGAGGGGATAAGAAGGGTTTATGACCTCTTGAGTGAAAATAAATGACTCTTGGGACTCAAAATGTAAAAGGATAAGAGCACCAAAAATGGGACACCCTAGGGTCCAAAAATATAGTCTAATTATATCACTCCTATCATATAGGCTTAAGACCTAAAGGAATATGATTGACATGGTAAACATTTGCTAGCTAAGGTGGAATGACTGGTCAAAAGGTTTTAGATTTTTGGTTATAAATATAAATGTGACCCAAGCAAGAAACAAGACCAAGATAAGCAAAATAAAATACATGGATAGTGTGAACAAGGCTCATAGTCTCCATTTAGAGTCTCATATAAATAAGAATATGAAAAGACATGATATGTGTGGTTGCTTGATCAATTTAGGGTGTATACATTTTCACCCTTTTATTCTAGTGATGCAATGAAATGAAATACTAGAGTAATAGAAAAAATAAGAAAATGTGTACCTGAACCTACCTACATGGAGATGAATGTGCTCGAAGGATCTAAATCACTTCCTAGTTAGGGAAGTGGATGGAGATTTGAATAGTGCTTGGAGAGAGAAGGAATCCATGGAGTGGATGTCCCCTATACTGAATATAAATGTACAATCCATGTAACATGGATAAAGAGGGAAATATTTACCCCTATGCTGAATTAGGCTAAAAATGAGGAATGATCAAAGGCCAAAAACTAATGTATGTTATTTGTCCCACATAAACTCATGTAATCTAGAATGTATATATAAAAAAAATTTATGTTGTGAAGAGTAAAATATATCATGCCCCTACTCTAAATATTTGAATTAGAACTAAGAAATACTTAGAGGCCCAAAACTGATGTCTGTCCTCTATCTCACACAAAATCATGTAGTTTGGGTCTAAGTAATATAATGGACTAACCTATATATATGGTCATGTGGTCTAACCTAGTGATAACCTGGGTACAATTGGTTGTAATCTAAAACTCTAGTCAATGTGCAAAAAGAAAATGGCCTATCTATCCATTCCATCAGTATAATCATGAATGATGAAAAACATGAACATATGTCCCATGCCCCTAAATTTGGTATGTGAGTGATGCATTTATATAATCTACTAATCTACATAATGATATGTGATATGAAATATCTTTCAATGGCACATGTGAAAAACTAGAGATCAAAAAATTATGCTTTGCACTATGCCTATAATCTACTAGTTGATTTGATAACTATGTCATGCTATATGAAGCTATATGTGTGAGACATGTAGTATATATAGATAACCCCAAATCTGGTATCTAAGTTAGTATCTATACCAAAATCATTGTGAATCCATATAGTCTAAACCATTGTATCTAAATAATCTATGTTCCTGTAAGTTGAAATCACTATGGATCCATATGATTTGAACCACTATATTTTAATAGTCTATGTATCTATAAACTAAAAGTATATCCCTATGAATGTTTTGAGTAATGTTGAGTGACCCATATAATATGAATCACTATATATCTCAACCAATCTAAGTTGAATATGATAATTTTAATGTTGGATGTGTAAGAACCATGGTGTATCCACTTATGAGAGTGGATGGGTATGCTGGCTAAGTGTAAAAATAGGAATAGTATGAATGATGGCCCCCTTTTGGGGAGAGAGATGAAAGATGTGATAGAGTAGGTCAAGCCAAAAGTGATTATTAGTTCCATAAAAATATAAATAAGGTTGGTATGTTATGAATATATTAAAAGGTTATTGGACTGACTAGATTGAGTTGTTGAAAGTAGAACATGTTCTACTTGGTGAGGATTAAGGAACATGTTTGGGTATGAGATAAATATAGATATTTGTGTACCATAATAGGCAAATGAGGTAGTAAGAGAGAGAATATTGATTTAATTCAAAGGTATCATTTTCATGATTATGTGGAAATAAATGGTTTAAAAAATAGAGTTATAGGGTTTAAGTTATGGGCAAAATAGTATTTTGTTTTGAATGAAAAAGTTGGTTGATATAAGAAATTGGATTGGTTATTTATTCATTTGTGCATTGATTAGGTTGAGATTTTGAGCTATGAAGTGAGAAAAATGCTAAAGATATGAGCACCTATTGTGACCCATATAGAGCAGTTAGCAACCCAAGTTCAGGCTGGGGGAAATGTGATTCTAGTTAGTAACTAAAATACTTAGTTTTTGTCTATTTTGAGGCCAATTTTGGAATTTTTTAGTTATTTAAATTAGCTTAGGAAGCTTTTTCTAATTTTTATGCTCTTATCTAGGTTTTAGTGCTAATGTCTAAGGTTAAGTGCTCTTGTCCAGGTTTTAACACTCTTGTCCAACACTATTGTCCTTTCTGTAGTGTTGTTATCTAATAGGAAAGTTTTTTTGAGCTATTGCTTTGATACTTGCTATTGTTTTTGATTGGATTTTGAATTGGTAATTTTCACTAATGTATATTATATTTTTAAGATGTAGGGTGAGGTTCAAATGAGAGAGTTGTCATGGATAGGGTAGGGTCGGGTTATGTGTGTGACATAAGCATAGCGTAGTGGGATCTATATCTAGTGAATACTTTATGTGAGAGGTGGAATGTAGATACATGTACTTTTTGGATTCCTACAAAGGAGATGATTGTGACTCTAGAGGATGTGTATCATATATTACATTTACTGATTAGTCAATAAGTGATGATATAGGATGATATGGGTGTCAATGCGACTAATAAAGCATATTTTTACTTATACAAAGAGGTAGTGAAAATGATGTGCTACTATCAGTTATTATGTATTCTAGTGTTCGATGCTTGCAAAAGTGGTTTGCTATTTTTTGGCATCTTTTGTTGTTATAGATGGGAATGGTGTATCTATTTCATATAGGATGCATAAGATTATGCACAATGTAGAGGTATATGGTAATATATTATAATGGAGGAGGACTATACTAACCCACCTATATAGGGATATCTATAGGTTTACACAAGAGTCATTTAGTGTTGGGGTGAGTGTAGTGACTTTATTGCATTATTAGACCTACGAGTACATAGTAGTTGTGTGATTGATTAGACTACTTGGGGTAGAGTGGGAACCTTTTTAGCCATTTAGGGAGTGGTGGATGAGCACAATACATATTCAATCCCCTGAGATGGACCATTATAGGTAGGTTTTTGATGGATTGGTGGATGGTGACATCATATGGTGGCCTCATAAAAGATTTCCTAGGTGGGTAAAGGATGGAGTGTAGTAATGATATATGAGTGTTAGTTATTGGATACATGACCATTAGGCTAGGTTATATGAGTGATTTTAGTATGAGAGTGTTACTAGATAGTTTGGGGTACCACAATATGTGCCCTTAGTAGCATGGGTGTGGGTTTGGAATACATGATTATCTACAATAGTAGGAGCTCATGTGAGGCCTAGTAAAGTTGAGATTACACCATTACCTTTAGATGCGAGGGATGTGGCCATAGATATTTCATATTTAGATGATTTTATATGTAAAGACACATATACCATGTGGTGGGATAGGCATTAGTGGGCTATGTTGTACCCTACTGATGGAGGGGATGTGCTAGAGTATGAGGATCTTGAGATGATCTAGATGATGGGAGGTAATCAATAATTACATTTGAATTATGTATAAATTTGTGATTTAGTTTGATATATATATATATATAAACTTAGTTTCATAATTTATGTGAAGGTGAAGTGGGAAGTGCTCAAGATGGAGCACATGCTAGGGTAGGAAATGGAGATGATGATTATTGGGAGATAATAATTGAGTCAACACTCTAAGAGATGACACAACATGTAAATGATGATGCAGTGGAGGAGGAACTGATAAATTAAGTGATAGTCATGGCTGGTATTCATGATCATATTTTTGATAGGGCTGCTATAACAACATCTACATATGTTATGGTAGCAAGAAAGAGAGTTGAGCTGAGAGTTGAGCTAGATAGGAATAGGATGCCCCCACCTAATTTTGGATATGTTAGTATGAGGATCAAGAATGAGAATACAAATCTTTAGAGGTGATTTGAATACTAACGTGAGGATCATGGTCAACTATTGGAGTGAGAGAGTCATTATAAGAGGCATGTGGTAGCTCAAGCAAGTGTGGGGCCATCGAGTTCTAGGGTAGAATATGGGATTAGTACTAGTGGAGAGATTGAGATTGAGAGTGAGGGATTGATGCCCATTCATGATTGATTATACTATATACTAATTTATATGTATTGAAAACTTCATTATATATACATGGATACTTGTTTGATTTTGACTCAAGTGTATTCTATTATGGTTTTTAGAATATATTGGTATATTTATTTTAAATGGTTGATTATAAATAGTTGATTTGGTATTGATTTTGAGGGTGCACATGTTTGGTAAAATGTTATTTGGGATATGATTTGATTGTTCAAGTGTCATGATATTTTTGATTTTGAATCATATGTGAGTAAAAACTTTCTTTATTTTATAAATTTTAAATTTATTTGATAAAGTGAATTGGTTTAAGATCTGTAAAATAGGATATTGGTAAGGTCAAGATTTAGATAACTTGGTCTGGCTAGGTGTGTTTATTTGGAACTAAGAATGTTAGTTATTAGTAGAAGAGGATTTAATATATAATTATGTGCATATCAGCCACATGGATACTATATCACTATTTGAACCCTGATGGCTAACTGAACAAATGGTCATATTGCTCATGTTATGTAGGAACATGCACTATATTTCATGTTATCTATGGTGTACTAACTGCAACTATATATTGAGACTATGAGATGAAACCTCAATATATGTGAAACTAAAACTATGTGTTATGAAGGAGACTCATCTATCTACAATCATAGTGGATTGCTACATGCAATAACACGTTGTGGCCTTTGTTGTCATGTATATGATTGAGCAATAGATTAAGATGGAACTATAACCTATGATGGGGGATAATATAATCTAAATTTTAGTGGGCTGCTATGTGAAATAGGTCCCTAAAAACTTGGTTGTAGTGAATACATATCTAAATCTATACTCTATGATGTGGGTTCATATAATCTTAACCATAGTGGGTTGCTACATGAGATAGGGCCTTGAAAACTTTTCTATAGTGCCTGTGACTATGATGGATATGTATATGGAGCTATACTTTATACTACATGGATTAGACTACTATATGTAAGTTTCTCTTGTTGTACTAGCCTCTAAACCCTCTAAGTAGGTGGGATAAGAGATCTCTTATGAAGCTCTATCCTAGAAACTGCATTACTCTCATAATGAGTAAGTGATGATTCCTATGAAAGAATGTCTTGAGATGACTCAATCATGGAGGAATGAGGTTTGGTAATCCATGATGGAGGAGATCTCAATGCCCCCTATGTGAATGATATGATTTCATTATCAACACATCTATTAATATAATCTTGGAGTCCATAACAATCATTATCTATGTGTCCACAAATATGATGATAGTTACAAAAGGGCTGATGTGGCTATCTATGTAAGAGATGTGGATTACATCAATGAGTATAAGGCAATGTGATTAACATATTATCTAGTAGTGTTAATAGTATGACATATGAGTTATCTTGATTTGAATCAAATTATAGTGGTGCCTTGTTGTTATTCTATGTAGTGCATACTGTAGGTGGTTCTTTGAAAACTAGCACTCTATTCTAAACTTATGGTTTTTTTGGTTGTAGTCTCCTATCTTACTTAGGACATGGTGGATGATGTGTGTTAGGAGTTTTAGATGGAGGTAACACTATGAAATCTAGAGTAATATGATCAACTGAATCTACCTCAATAAATCCTAATTTCTTCTCCAAGGCTAAAAATGTATAACATAAGTGTTTGAAAGAGACTCTATCTGATATAATATATGATCTAGGAGGGCTTAATGAAGCCATTTAATAGATGTATATTTAATCTCTAGATATGCTAGTTTGTATATCAATCTTAACATGTGAGTCTTGAATCCTAAGATATAATCACAAACTGGCTCTTAAGGATTTTAATGCAATGTGGCAAGTTTCTCATAATTAATATGAGGGCCCCTATTTTCTATGTAATATATAATAAATGCCTCCTATAATTCATCATATGTATGCAAGGAACCAACATGGATTAGATGAAATAACCAATTTTGTGCATTACCCACTAATGTCTTCTAGAACAACTTAAATAGAATAAAATCACTCATGTGAGATGGAAAAGCCTTCTAAAAGGATTTAAGGTGTATGAATGGATCTCCAATTCCATCATATTGAGGCAATTATGGTATATATAAATGATTAGGTAATGAATCTTTGACAAATGTTTTCTAAAGAGGGTTACTATGCAAGTCATTGGCATCCATCCAAGACTTATAAGCCTTATTTTCCAAAGTAAGGAGATGTACTTGGTATTGTAAATCACCAACTACATGCATCAAAGAAATAATCTTTTGGGATGTCATATTATTATCTTGAAGTGGTTCATTTAATCATTGAATTTGATCATTTATTTTAGCCATGGGAATGCTACATTTAGCAAATATATCATAGAGAGGAGGTTTTCTCACTTGAGCCTTTGTAGGAATGGTAGCTTGGAACTTAGTATAGGGATGTGGGCTACAATTCTATTTGGGTGAAGAGTGAGAAATGGGTGCTACTATAGTAGGGGTGGCTTAGGAGATTTATTGGTATCTTTAGTATTTAGTGAATCACATTCTAATTGAATATAAGATGTGCTGTTATTATTGACATTGCATCATTTGAAATATAATCATACATAGAAGTAGAAGAAACATTTTGTAATGCATTATGTTTGAGAGAAGGAGTGAGAGAAAATTTATAAGCATGAGATGCATTTTCTTATTCACTATGTGCATAATAGTCATTATTATTTCATGTATTATCAAAATCAAAATTTTCTTCATAATCACTCTCATACTCATTTACATGTTCACTATCATATTCATTATCACTTCTATTATCACTAGGGAGAGGGGTAAGAGAAGATGCTAATTATTTTCTAATATGAAATAAATTGTCATGTGAAATTGGAATATTATGTGCATCTATGTTATCCTTGAATGGAGTGCATGCATTATTTTCATTCACAATATGAGAAGTAAGGGTAAGAAAGTTATCATTTAAACATTTTTTTTTTCATTGTTTGAGATAACAAAGTGTAGTGAGTAACATGAGATAGATCATTTGAACTATGCATTGTAATTTTTATTCTATTTCATTTATATTGTTGTAATTTGAATCTAGAGAGAGAGAGAGAGAGAGAGAGAGAGAGAGAGAGAGAGAGAGAGAGAGATTAGGTTCAAATGGAAGCAAATCAACACCAACGAGAGATTCACTTGGAAATTCATGACTAATTTTTATATTTTATGTATTATGCATAGGAGAATGAGGTAAAAAGTAACTTTCCCATTTTATCAAAATTATTTTCTTTAGAAGAAGGAAAGAGATAGGTTTAAGAGAATAAGATGCATGCTATGTACCTAGGGATATGATATATTATTGTATATGGGTTGATGGAGATGTCGACATGTGGCACACATCCCCTTAGTTATATGGGTACAATATATTAGGATAATAGAGTAACTTGTGGAAGTAGTACATTGGGTAATGGTCGGCCTACATTGGGATTAGGAGGTTACCCATCCATGGGTTAGATATATATATATATATATATATATATATATATATATATATATATATATATATATATATAGGAGATGATTATCATGGGAAATATATCAAGTAAGCATTGAGTCTTCTATTGTAAGAGGATATTGGAGGTTGTCCCCTCGAAGAGACATTGTGGAGTTATTCCTTCATAAAGGAGTATTATATGGTATTTTCATACCTCAAGGGTATTTATACATATATTGAATATCAACATCATTACAAGTGGTATCAGAGCTTTGAATTAGGCAATTTGTGGAGCGAAACCCTAGTTTTTTTAATCATCAATAACATTTTATTGGTTGC
The DNA here is from genome assembly GCA_037957365.1 of Torreya grandis. Classification (NCBI taxonomy): domain Eukaryota; kingdom Viridiplantae; phylum Streptophyta; class Pinopsida; order Cupressales; family Taxaceae; genus Torreya; species Torreya grandis. Next base: position 1,746,344 of record JARHVA010003801.1, on the reverse strand, counting down.
GATTTTTTTCACAAATTTTTTACTAGATATAGATAATATTTCAAATAAGTCACAGTAAAAATATAGAGATTTTTTGATTCGTTTTGAGGGAGTTATTGCTATTTTAGGGTTTATAATAATTTTGCTATATCTTCCAAAATATAAGGAACTTTTATTCGAAATTTTTTCTAGAGATGTAAGCAGATACAAGAAAAATACAATAAAAAATTCAGAATTTTTTGAGTTGTTTGGAGTGATGTTTTGTGATTTTATGGATCAGTTTTGACATTTTAGGGTTTCATGAACCTTAATTTTTTTTGTGGATCATGGAGTTGCAAAAATTTTCAGGGGAAGATGATGTTGATGCTAGAGAATGGTGGCTCAAATTTAAGGAGAAAAATACTAAAAAAAATTTATGGAAAATAGAATTATGCTTTTCTTTGTTCGAGCCTGCAAAATATTGGTTGACTAATGAATTGAGCTTTACACAATTGTATTCTTCATGGTAAGTAATGGAGAAAACCTTCCTAGATCGTTGGGCTATAAAAAAAGTAAAAAAAGAAGAAGTAGTAGAAAAAGAAGAAGTAGAAAAAGAAGAAGAAGAAGAAATAGAAGAATCAATAGAAGAACAAGAAAAAGAAGTATAAATAGAAGAATCAACAGAAGAACAAGAAGAAGAAGAAGTCAAAGAAGTAGAATAATAATAATAATAATAATAATAATAATAATAATAATAATAATAATAATAAGAAGAAGAAGAAGAAGAAGAAGAAGAATAAAAGAAGGGTTCAAATAATTTGGCTCTAAAGAAATCTGAGTCAATTTTTCAATTTCATGGATGCATTCAAAAGAAGAAGGTGGTTGCATCCATAAACCCTACCAGCAAGTATAACTTCATTAACATGAATGTGGCCAAGCATCTACATGTTCAAGAAAAGAATATCAAATAGGTTAAAGTACATGGTAAGAATATTTCAATGTTGGAAGATCTGAAGCTCAGCATGGAAAAATATGTTTTGCATTCAGATTTTTGTGCTTTGGATATGGATGATGTGGATATAGTTCTTGGATATCCATGGTTAGAGACTTTGGGAACAATGAATATTAATGTTCAAAAAAAGTTCATGAAGTTTTGGTATAAGAAAAAGAAGATCACTTTACAAGATATCATAATGAAAAAGGCACCAATAACAATCCAGGTAGATCGTGAAGATGAGATGGAAATAGGTGAGGAAGATCATGATGAAGATTCAGATGATATAGATAAAGACACACTAAAAATGAACACTTCATATACTCAAGAGATAAAGAAGGAAAATGTGGAAGAGGTAGAATCAAAGGTGGATAAGGTTAAGATATTGGAAAAGGTTGAGGTATATAGACACCCACATCATCATGAGAGGAAACAATCATGGAACCAAGTGAGGAAGTGTCATAACAACAATCATTTTGTATATATAGGAAATAAAATTTCCAATCATTATGGATATGCATGGAATCCAAAGAAAAAATACTATGGCACATGGAATGAATGGGGAAATCACTATGACTATGCATGGAAGAATACCTACTATGGTCATGGTTGGAATCAAAGTAGCGCAACAGAATATGGTACATGGAATAAAAAGAGGAATAATTATGATTGGACACCAAAGCAGTGTAATTATGATCATAAATGCAAACAGAGGAGCATAATGGAATTTGGAAACAAGCTTGGAGAGCTATCACCTACCAAGATCACATATGGATGGCTAGATGATTGAGATTGGAGACAAGTGTGTAATGATTTGAAGCACACACATTATTTGGTTTCTTCCTATGTTTCGAAGATGAAACATGTCAAAGAGAGAAGTAATGCTATGTACCTAGGGATATGATATATTATTGCATATGGGTTGATGGAGATACTAACATGTGGCATACATCCCCTTAGTTATTTATATGGGTACAATATATTAGGATAAAAGAGTAACTTGTGGAAGTAGTACATTGGGTAATGGTCGGCCTACATTGGGATTAGGAGGTTACCCATCCATGGGTTAGATAGATGTATATATATATATATATATATATATATATAGGAGATGATTATCATGGTAAATATATCAAGTAAGCATTGAGTCTTTTATTATAAGAAGTTATTGGAGGTTGTCCCCTCGAAGAGACATTGTGGAGTTATTCCTTCCTAAAGGAGTATTATATGGTGTTTCCCTACCTTAAGGGTATTTCTACATATATTGAATATCAAGATCATTACAATGCATCTACTTTTTATTCACTATCGCTTTCATGTGCATCATCATATTCCTCATTACAACAATAGTAATTTCCTTCATTGTAAATGAAATCATTTTCCACATTTTTAGCTAATGTGTAATTTTTCAAATTTGTCCATTCATTGTCATAATTATAAAAAAAATTAGAAATTTATCTATTGTATGAGTGGGAAGAAGTGCCTTAGTGTCCATTTTATTACTTTCACCAAAGAGAATATGGACTATTACTATTAAGAAAATAAATGCAAAAATAACTACTAACATAGAGATTTTGAATATATTTTTAACACTCCAAAAAATTAGAAAAAATTAGAAAAAATTCCAAAAAAAATATTTAAAAATTGTAAGGGAGGAAGGCTTGGGGTTTGAGGACCTAATTTTGAAATCTAGGGTTTTGGGTCGGAGTTTTAGAAATTTGAAATTATTGAAATAATTTAAATTATAAAATAAATTTGAATAAAATAAATTCACAAAAAAATATACAAAATAAGAAATTTGAAATTAAAATTTTTCACAAAAATATGAAGGAAAAACACATATTTATATTAATTTGATTAAATCACTTACATGGGTAAAATGATATGACTTATCTAAAAAAATAGGCTGAGATGACTATTACAAAGGTTAAAAACTATTGTGAAAGGATAGGAAGATGTTATAAACCTAAATATGGCTTTCGTTTGGTGAAAGGATAATACTACCTAAAAGTGGAAACTTTGGTGTCTGACACTATAGTCCAATTTTGGTGTTATTGTCCAAATTAAATTTTGGTTATGGATTCTAATGTGGTCTAGTTCTTGGGTCCTTTAGGTTTATTTATTTATCTATGATAATTTGTATGTGTTACTATAGAACCTATTTTCTTTGAAAACTCTAGGTTTACCTACACACATGAAACAACAAACACATCAAAAGAAAATGGGCAAAAACTAGGTTATGGGAAGTATGAATGCATGATCTATAACCCATACTATCCTGATCACTACCTACATTAACCTTCAAGTTAGGGTCTCAAATAAAATATATTTCTCCCTTAGGGAACGTGCATAATCAACACATACAATAGATGCAAAAATAAACTTTTACCTAGGACCTTCCTTGATCAAGCATGTAAATAAATGTCTGATTTAGAATATTGAGATATAGTATTAACTAATTTTAATTATTTATTGTGCAAAAGTATTAAGTACTAGATATAAAATTCCTTGTGAATTCCTTCATATATAAAACTTTTTATTTTGAATTTAGGACCTTTATTCAAATTATCTGACATCAAAATGGTAAAAAAAACTTAAGGGAGATGATAAGAAGGGTTTAGGACCTCTTGAGTGAAGAGAAATGACTATTGGGGCTTAAAATTCAAAAGGATAAGAGCACCAAAAATGGGACACACTAGGGTCCATTATTATAGTCCAATTATGGTGCTCCTATCTTATAAGCTCATGAGCTAGGGGAATAGGATCAGCACAGGGAATACTACCTAGATGAGGTGGAATGACTATTCAAAAGGTTTTAGAGGATTGGTTATAAACAAAAAAGTGACCCAAGCAAAAACAAGAACAAGATAAGAAAAATAAAAGACATGGCTAGTGCAAACAAGGCTCATATTCTCCATTCAGAGTCTCATTTAAAGAGTACTATGAAAAGACATGATATGTGTGGTTGTTTGACCAATTTAGGGTGTATACAAGATGATTTAATCCATCTTAAGGAAGATAAAGATCCTTCACTTATAATTTTTACACTACCATCATACAATTTTGGCCTTTGATATTTTATAAAATATGGATACAAAGGCTAAGGATTGGGTAAGCATGAGAAAGATATAACCCTCCATGTATTTCTTAAATATAATAGAAATCAACAAGGCTTGGGATTTTTTATAAAAATCTAGGAGTAATCAATAAGGAAATCCCTCTAATCAATCCATTCATGTACGTTCTACCATAAAAGTGGTTACATATTAACAAGACTCTTTTTTATATGATCATCAAAAGTTTCAACAAATACATAAGGAAATTATGACTATTTTACAAAATAATTTTAAAGGGGTTTTTATTTCTAGCTCATTAATCAAAACCCCTCTTGTTCCAACATTTCCAAATAATATCCCATTTATCAAGGGTAGTGATTCTCTCTTACCTTCATTTTATATTTCCTTTTTTGAAAGGTTAACCCAAATATCATGGCCTCTATAGCAAGTAATATTAAGCCATCAAGAATAATAAAGCATTACAAACTTAAAGCTCAAAATGTTCTTATTATCAATCTAATTTGTGCCCCTCATAATTTTTCTCAGACATTTTGAATTAGAAGATATAAATGGAATCAATTCTAGACTATGGGTGGCCTAAATGGTGAATTCAATCTCTATATTGGGATATCTCACTTGATGCCTAACCCAAACTTCCACTAAACCTACTGAGATTGCAATGAAAAGGGGTAAAATAAGGCTAAAATTAAAAATAAATAAGGAGGTGATGTGCCAAAATATAGTTTCCTCTACTCACTTATGATTTCACTATTAATGATAAGATTACAACCTGATTCTACAACTTCAAAATACATCTTACTACACAAGTGTTTCATATGAAGGTTGTGGTTGATACAATAGCCAAGGTGAAGGATCAAGAGGTCTAAAAAAAGACACTAATGACATTTCCACAATTGGACTCACCAAAACCATTTGACACAAATAATATGATCTAGAAAAGATGAATAACTCATATAAATTCATAAATGAATAGGAAAAATACAAGTAAAATGAAACAACTATCACTAGCATTCATCAAAAATCTATTTCCAAAAGACTAGATGCAAGATGAAAAAAGTATAACTCAAATTGAATTAATTTCAAAGGCAATAAAAAAGTAGCAAGCTTGGTATGGATTCACCATAAAAACTTCTAGGGTGATATCCATGAAACATATGCTTGCTTATATTATAAAAATATCTAGAACTTGAGGTCGGAATTGGCTTTTCCCACTAATGGGGCAGTTACAAATTCAGTCATGACTAAAGAGGTTAGCTAGAGTGAGTAGAAATTTTCCTTGGGATTTCCATGACCATGCCTATGTAACTACCTACCACATATCCTTAGCCTTCAACTCTTTTTTTCTACTTGTATTCTCTACTTGCCTCTAAGATGAATAGGGAAAGATTCCATTGCCCTCTCATAATTTTCCAACATTTTTGTTGAGTTGCACCATGATTTGCACTCCAAGACACTCTACCATTGATTTTATGAATTAAATTTAGTTACACAACTCATCTCATGAATTTTGACAATTGGATGGGTGAGATGGCCATAAAATTTACCCTCATTTAGTTCTAACTAGATTCTAGTGAACCCTTTCATGGTAGGTTTTATCCATGTGGAGTTATCAAGATCATTTTTGGTTTTTGGTATTTTTGATAGTTTTTATGATCAGTCTCAGTGTAAGCGTGGATGCCAATAAACCCTTTTATGGTGGGCTCTAGTGACATGTATTATTATTTCTCATGCATTACTCAGCTAAATATCTTAGTGCATGATGATGACTCATGCTAAGGAGTATCAAGATTTTTCATGCAACATCATCTATCTCACTCATAAATTTGAAACATTATTGGGTCTTACATGGACCTCTCTAAAATATTTGGGTAGTGGGATTTCACCATGTGGTGTCATCCCACTAACCTAGATTTCTAACTAAATTTGGCAACCACACAAATAGTTCTATGGGGTTGGGCCATTGGGATTGTGATGTGTGGAAGTATACCACTTACCTACTAGCTTAGAACATTGATAACATGGAAATTTATAGGATATCCTTGAATAAAAATATTGAGTATTAAAATAAATTTTGCATAGGCCTTGGGTTACTGAGAGATGATGCATGGCTCTAGACAAAGTTAAAAAATCAACTAAGTGTTGAAAGGTTACTTCAAAAATTTTTTTTAGACTATTCATCCTATGGTGAAGTGGGATTTAACCATATGACATCATCATAATTACCTACTATATGGACACCTTTTATACCTATACCAATAATTTCAAGTATGTAGATTAGTGAGATTGCACCATGTGGTGCCATCCTTCTCATTTGTGCTCTAAAATATTTTATATCCTACATTAAATTATCCAAGAGAGTAGGGCATCATGATTTCACCATGTGTCATCATATTTCTAACTTAGAGTTATGATAAAATTTTGTAGCTACAAGGATGGTTCTAGATCACTAGGTCATCAAGATTGTAACATGTGGAAGCATCCACTTTCTCACTTTCCTACTATTTTTATGACATCAATGCCTCAATGGGCAAACTTTAAATAAAATTTATGAAGTCTTGAGAGGATATAAAAAGGGGTTGGACTCATTGGGACCTATGAATAACTATTGGGTGGCATCAAGAGGCTTGGATCAGAGACCTAACACATTAACAACCCAATAACCCATCAAGACATCACATGGATTGTCAATTTTAACATAGTTCACCTAAATGTGTCACTAGGGAAAAACTTTAATTTTACTAAGTCTTTTTGTTGTTTGATTTTCATGGGTTTTTTTGAATAAAACAACCAAGTCTCAAGAGTTATCTCTGCAAATGAAATCTAAAAAAGTGTCTATGTCTTGAAGAACCTTATTTATTTTCAAGATCCTAGAAGATTTGGTTAGCAATTAAGGAGTCTAAGATATCCAAAAGATGTACGAAGTGTAAAACTTCAAAACTTATCTATTTCATGCTCTATCAGGCTACCACTTGCCATCTTCTCAGGGCCTCAAAATCATGGGTATATTGAAATTTGTCTTTAGGGTTAAAACCTCCATGTTTCATTTTAGTAAAGGCTTGATGATTTAATTTTTAAAAAGCCAAAAAATGGATAAGTGTTTAAGAGCCAAAATATTCTTATCTTACTCATTTTTTAGAACTTGAATAGAGATTGGGAAACCTATAACTCTGTACTTGAAACCTTAAAATAGTACCTAATACTTAATTGTGACAAAAAATGGTCAACATTCTTGGTGACCTCCAGGGGGTGATTACCTTCTAAGAAATCTAGACTAGTAGCCATGAAATCATAGAAATACCCAACCTTCCTGATTCTAAAAAAAAAACTACTATAACTTATTTAGCATGATACTAAATAATAAACTTGATAAAAACCTTAGAAACAAACTAAAAATTGAGTAAAACTCCAAAATACACACATGTTTCATAAGACACTTATAGGAAGACAACAACAAATAGAACAAAAAAACCTATGCCCAAACATTTAAGGAAAATAGAGACCTAAAATACTATGTAGAAGGTTACAAATTGATCTTAGTGACATGGTTTCAAATGTATCCCATTAAATTGGATATTTAACTCTTCTCCATTCATCTTTAAAAGATGAAAAGGATTATATTTCTGGAAACTAGTGATGATAAAGGGATCACTCCATAATGTGTCAAACTTTATATGCCTACTAGGATTGGATCTATCTTCATCCCAACTCAACATAAGGTCTCCTTATTGATATGCTCTTGGAACAAATATTTTGTTAAAATACCTCTTAACTTGGGCTTGATGAAGCTTCATTGTATGCATAGTTTGATCTCTTGTTTCTTACCACTTTATCATCTTTATAAATCTAACTACCATGGCATCCTCTTCCATTATTTCTAGATGATGGGTATGTTCAAGAGATATAAGTTTAAGAGATATAGTTAGCCTTGCCTCTCTCCCATAAACATACATGTAATTATAATTACCAAAATCCCTTTTAGGGGTGATTATATCATCCCAACAAACTATTTTTAACTTTGTATTCTAGGTTATATGGTTTTACTCCATAGACCTCTTGATGATCCTGATAAATTTTTTGTTTTTGGACTCGTCCAAGCCATTAAATTGAGGATAATAGTTATAATATGTACTCAAATGAATGCCATGCTTGAATAAACAACCATTTATCTTGGTTTTGACAAAGTATAATGTATTATCAAAGATGATTTAAGAAGGCACTCGAAACCTAGTGTTTATGCTTTCATAGAAGTCCAAGACATTAGATTCATTTGTTTCTTTTAAATCCACTACTTATATCCATATTTTAAAGTGGTCAGTGGTTTTCAAGATCCAATTATGGATTTCACTAGAATGAGGGTTAATAATACCCATGAAATCTAAACCCCACTACATGAAGGGTTGATATACCAGGATGGGATGGAGGTGAAGAGCCACTAACCTTTTATTTACCAATGAATAAGGCACATTTTTTATAATTATTGACCCATGATTAAACATATCTAAAAGGATTAGGCCAATAATATCTTGACTTCATTATATTCATGGATATAGTCCTTGGAATAAAGTGTCCACTAGGTGATCCATCATGAAATGCTTTCATAATCCTAAAAATATGGTTTTTTTCAACACATCTTAACATGATACAATTGACATCTTTCCCAAATAAGAAACCATATATAATAACATAGGGAATTGATTACGATCTATAATATTTTCTTTTGGCCTTCTTTAATCCTTAAGGGAATTCACCAGTTTGGAGTAAGTTGTCCATCTCTTGGGTAAAACTAACAACAAATGAAGGTGTAAATTATTTTTGGAAATTTTATATCAATAATACAACATCTTTATCATTTTTAAAATATTAATCTAATTTCTCACACAAACCTATGCCCTTTACTAGCTTTGTTTCTTTAATGTCCACATTATACTCCATCACCTTTGTAATCCATCTTGCCCTTTTCTCATTAAAATATTTGCTTAGGAAGAACTCATTTACACTTGGTTGAGAGATAAGTAAATTTACCTTATTATTAGATAAAAAGTGTCTAAACTTATTTAAACTTATTATAAAAGTCATCACTTTCTTCTAGACAAAGGAATAATTTACCTCATTAGATTTACAAGCTTTGGCTAAAGAAAGCTATCAATTGATATATGTCTTCATAATTCTTCTATAATAACATAGATGAGATAGTATCCATACCTAAAAAGGCATAACAATTAAATTCTTTGGTGAAATCTAGTTTTATAAGGGTAAGAACATCTGTGATTTCTTTCTTAATTGATTTGAAGCTATCTCTCCATTCTTTGGACTAGTGGAAGATTTTATTCTTCTTGAGCATATAAATTAGAGGTTTCACAATATTTAAAAAATTAAAAATAAACCTCCTATAAAATTGATCCTTATTAATAATATTTACAACCCCTTCTTGTTATTAGGCAAGGATAATGCTAGAATTTCACTTACCCTTGCAGGATGAATTACCAGCCCTCTCTTAGAGACAATATGACCCAAAAGCTTACCTTGTTGGATTGAAAATATGAACTTATTGGGGTTAAGTGAGACCCCAAACTTTTTAAACCTCTAAAATAATTGCTTGAGATGAGATAAGTGATCATCATCATATTTATAAAATACTATAATATCATCAAGATTAAAAAGTACATTATCATTGATTAGTCCTTATAATGCCATGTCTATGGATCTTTGAAAGGTTTCCCCTACATTGGATAAACCAAAGATAGTTTTTTGTAGACATAAGTTCCCCATTTAGTGGTGAAGATTGTTTGGAATTGATCCTCCCCTACCAGAAACTGATTGTATAGAGAATATTCATACAAAAGAGAAAATCATTATGCACCTACAACCATTTACAAGATCTATTATATGGAAGGAAATGGATAATAATCCTTTAATGAGGCTTGGTTTAGGTCCCTTAAATCAACACACAACCTGATCTCTCCATTCGTCTTCCTCACATAGACCAAGTTCACAACCCAAGATGAATAATTGATTATAAGTATGATCATGTCCTATATCAACTTGGCCAATTATTTCCTCATGAGAGGCTCTATCTTGGGGTTTATGGGACTTTTTTTGCCTAAATGGTTTGTCATTAAAAATAAACTCTAGAATGTGTTGTGCCAAACTAGGGTCAAACCCTTTGAGATCACTATATTCCCATGTAAAGATATCCTCAAACTTCTAGAAAAGTTTTTAAAATATATGTTTTTCCTCTTCATTACATATATTACCAATATGGAGAAGCCTATATTTGAAAGTGGTAACTCTATCATAGTTTTTTTGATTAATTTTCATCTTCACTTTCTCTCCTCTAACTTGGTCATTAATATTGAAGAAGTTTTCAAGTTTGATTAGTCCCTTTGGTAGCTTTTTTAATTTTAGCTAGATGGCCTGGTCATCATATTTCCATTACAATTTATCTTTATTTCTTATAAAAAAAATTTCTTCCTACAAAAAAAGGACAATCTATTGGTCATTATCAAACACCTACCAATTGGTATTATTATTGGGTACAAAATGACTCACAACCATCTTGATATATTACTATGTTTTGTCCATTTTGATATCATATAAAATTTCAAATTGAGAACCAATGGTGGATAGCCTATTATATTTCTTATTTACTTCTCTTGGGATGGATTGGATGTTAAATTATTTAAAGTCCTAAATAAGATCCCAAACTCTATATTTATAGGACTTCAGTAATTGATTTTTTTTTCCATATTTTCCCTCTTACCTAGTTGACAACCAAATCAATATCTCTAAAGACTTGGCGATGTTTAATAATTCTCTTCCTATCCCACTAGAGACCATGGATGAGAGCTTCATACTCAAAAAATTTATTGGTGTAGCTGAATTGAAATATTAGAGAAGAATAATTTTCTCATCTGAGGGAGACACCAACATGACACATCCTCCTTCTCCATGCCTACTTATAGATCCATCAAAGTACATATTCCATACTCTATCATCATTATCACTATTATTCATAATTTTCATTATGAAATAATACTCTTCATGCAAGAAATATTTACCCAAACTAGCCTCTTCAATGAGCCTATAAGGATCAAACTCATGATGATAAATCCCCTATTTATCTAGTATAAAATTAGGTGTGCCTTTAAGGGGTGTACTTGGTTATATCTCAGTATGATTAACTTACTAATCAAATATTTTATAATTTTCATTTATGGTATTAGGCACATAAGGTTCAATATGGTTTTGAGAAATTAGATTTGACCTAATGGTGACCTTAGTGCCATGTATGGTTTTAAATATTATGTGAGACCAATTAGATGATAGGTATCCTCCAATATTGGTATTAATGTCACTATAAATGAAAAAATAAAAGTATGGAGGAATATCAATTATGAAAACATCTTTGGGAATGGAAAAGTTAAGACAAGCATGCAAAGTGAGGTCCAAACCCTTTATGACACCAATAGTCTTAATATTTGTTTCATCTAGCTTTACTACTCCTTTAAAGAGTGGCTGATATTACAAACACAACTTGTATATTATTTTCTTTCGAATCACTAAGATATTAGGACATAAATCTATCATACAATTATGGGCTAAATGATCAAGGAAAAATAAAATGGTGGAGGTGTCACACCTTTATCTAATTGTCTTTCTTTTGGTTGAGGGATATTTGTGAGCACTACCTTTGGCCATTCCTTTTCATTAATATTTTGAAAGACTAAGGTTTGAAAAAGATATTTTTAATAGGTATTTTGTCATGAGATGGACAAGGACTCCCACATGGGTATATTCACATTTGTTTGTATCATATTCTCAAGAATATTAAATGGGGAAGTACCAACCCTTTGTTGTACATTAGCAATAAAAATACCTTCTTGCACTTGTGTTGATTACGAATGGATTTGGGGTTGTTCTCAAATTCCTAGAGTTTTATTATTATAGATTCCTTATACCATTAGATCTGAATTAGTATTAACAACATATTGTAACACTAAAGAAGATGATGCAGGATACTTACTAGATGTTGGTTTTAGTTCTACAACCCTTTTATTGGACCTAGTATTGGTTGCCACACATGAATAAGAAGAATGGTTATGATTATATAATTGATTCAATCCATAATACTCATCTCATTTATAGTTTATAAGTTTATCATCACTCAGCACTAGTTCTTGAGAGGCATGCTATTATGGTGGTACCTCAGCTTGGGTCTCTTATGGTGATTCTATACTCTACACCAAAAATGCCTAGTTAAGGACATAATTAGGATAGGTAGTTTGGTAATGGGTAAGACTATAGTTAAATCATCACTCATATTCTTTTATTAAGTTTTTTTGGATAGGTACCAAGGCTTTAGATGTGCTAGAAGTATTGTGCTTCAAGCCTTGATAAGGCTTAATAGGAGTAATTTGGCCTTGGCCTTGAATATTTGTCTAATGTAGTAACCTATTTGGATGATAAGGTCCTTGATAAGAGGGTATATTATTATAATAATTAAGATAAGGTGTTTGATATGGTATATAATTTTAATCTTGATACTTCTCAAGAGTAACCAACTTATTTTTAAAAGTCTAGAGAAGTCTTTTAACCTCTTGAAAATCATTTGATGGACTAGGGGTAACTTTATCTTGTCTTGGTGGTTGGTTAATTGGAACTATAATATGTAATAATTTAGGTATTTGATATGATTAAGTGGGTTTTATTTTTTTTAAAGGGATTTAGAGGCCTTGGTTCAACTTCCTATATAATATTGTTCTCAGCCTTAATGGATATCTCATAATCATATGATAATGTCTTACCACTCATTGATTGGATCATCACAAACATATCGTTACTCAAAACTATAAGGTAATAAATAAAATCATATTCAAGAGTAGGCCTCATCAAGAGTGTGATCCTATCCCACATTTTCTAAAATCTATAATTGAAATCTTAAATGAACTCTTATGGGACTCTCTTAATGCTAGTTAATTGTTCAACCAAAGACAAGTGATCACTCTTATCCTCAAACCTCTTACTCAATTTCTCCCCTAATTGGTACCATGAATATCTAGAGTTAAGATCTAATTTCATATACCAATTTAGAGCCTTACTCTTAAAATAAATTTATAACAATATAATGGTCGTAATTTCTTGAGTAATATTGTGAATACTACAAAAATTAGACATATCTCTAATGTGATTAATAGGGGTAATGGTGTTTTATCCACTAAATTAGGTGACACTATTAAGATATACCATAAGAATATCATTATATTGTAAAAGATTTAAAGGGGATCCACCATTGAAGGAAACAAAAGGCATGTTTTTATCCATCTTGCTATTTTTAGAGGAACTTAGATTACAGTGGAGAAGGAGTTTCCTTTTAGGATTTTTGGTATAAGGATCAAAATGAAGGAATATCTTTATCTTGACTAAAAATGGGGGTAACTCAACAAACCCAAAAGGAATAACCTTGGACTTTGACCTTGTAGTCACCTTTGGCATGAAATTTTTGCTTACTAGTCTATGACCAAGAGATAAAAGCTTGTTGGAGTCACCAGATGCTACATGAAGGAGTCTATTACAGCTACAAATTTGTCAATACCAACATTAATATTAGATAACCTTATTGAAGTTAGTCCCATTAGGTGTGCTAGAAACTATTATCAATCTAATTTATTACCTTCAAAAGGTTTCTCATGCCTTATAACTTAGATGATAGCAATGGAATCACTTTAAGGATATGGGTGATCCAAATGGTGAAGCAAATATCTAGATTTGGATATCCCCCTTGATGTCTCACTTGAGTTAATACTAAACCTATTAATATTGTGAAGAAAAAGGGTAAAATATGGCTGAAAACATAAATTTATAAGGAGGTGGTACACCAAAATATAGTTCCCTTTACTCACTTATGATTGTACTATGAATGAAAAGATTATAACTTAATTCTAGTAATTTAAAACAATTCTTCCCACACAAGTGTTTCATACGAAGGTTATGGTTTCTATAATAGCTAGGGTGAAGGATCAAAAGTTATAAGAAAATACATTAATTAAATTTCCACACTTAGACTTAACAAAACCATTTAAAACATGTTATATGACCTATATAAAGATGACCAACTCAAATAAAGGCATGATTGAAGAAAAAACTTAAAATATAATGAAACAACCATCACTAACATTAATCAACAATCCATTTATATAACACTAGATGCAAGATGAAGAAAGTATACCTTAACTCAAATTAATTTCAAAGGCAAAAAATAAATATAAAGCTTGGCAGGCATTTGTCATACACACTTTGAGGGTGGTTTCCATGAAACATATAATTTCTTATATAGGAAAAATATCTAGAGCTCAAGGTTTGAAAATAGGGTGGTTAAAAATTCAATCACGATTGGATAGGTCGGTAAGAGAGATTAGGAATTTTCCTTGGGATTATCATGGCCATGCCTATATAACTACCTACCATGTCTCCTTATATTGAAACTTATATTTTTTCTTATTTTATAGTCCATTCACCTCTATGATGAATAGTGAAATATTCCATTACCCTCTCACCAGTTTCCAACATTTTTGTTGAGTTTTACCATGATTTACATAATAAGACAATCTATCATTGATTATATGAATTGAATGCTATTACATATCTCATCCCATGAATTTTAATAGTTGGATGGTCAAGACAAGATATTAGTTTTTCCTTGAGTCAGTGCCAAATAGATGCCAATGAACCCTTTTGTGGTAGGATTTAGCCATGTGGTGTTATCAAGCTCATTATAGGCTTTTGGTGATTTTGATAGTTTTGATAGTCAAATGGGCCATAAAGTTTACTTCACTAATATTTAGTGTGGATACCAAAAAATCCTTTTGTGGTGAGATACATCATGTGTCTTATTCTCACTCTTGCATTTTTTAGTTTAAGATCTAAGTGTGTGCTGATGATTCATGCTAATGAGCAATATGATTTTGCCATATTGTATCATCCCACTCAATCATGGATTGGAAACACTATTTGGGATGCATGGACATTTTCTAGAAGATTAGGGAAGTGATATTTCACCATGTAATTCCATCTTACTAAGATTTTTGATTGAATTTTGAAACTACATAGATGATTCCATGGGCTGGGTCATTGGGATTGTAATACATGGAAGCATCCTGCTTACCCTCTAAATTGAAACCATGATGACATGGAAACCATCAAGTAAACCTTGAATAAAAATACTAACTCTTAAAATAATTTTTACATGAGCCTGGGGATACTAAGAAAATGACATGTGGCTCTCTAAAAAGTTGAAAAATTAACTAAGTGTTGAAAGCTTACTTCAAAAATTCTATTTGGACTCTTCATCTTATGGTGAATTGGTATTTCACCATGTGTGCCATCCCATTTTCCAATTTTATAGGCACCTTTTATTCATGTACCAACAACCACAATCTTATGGAGTGGTGAGATTACACCATGGAGTGCCATCCCACTCACTTGTGTTATGATAAACTTTTTGGGTTCCTCGTAATTCTCTAAGAGATTGGGGAAGTAGGATTTCACTTCATAGAATCATCTTGATAACCTCAATTTATAGTAGAGTTTTTAAATTATATATATGATTATAGGTCACTAGGATTATGATGTGTGGAAGCATCCTACTCAATTGATTGCTTGCTATTTTACTGATGTCATTACCTCATCACATAAACTTTGACTAAAATTGATTTAGTCTTGAGATAATCTACAAAGGTTTTGGACTCATAGATAACTAATAATTAATATTAAATGGAATCATAATGTTAGACCATATCCTTGCCACCATGATAACTAAAAAAACCATCAAGATATTGCACAGGGCCATCAATTTTAACATAGTGCCCCCTAGAACCATCACTGAGAAAAAACCCAAAATTGACTAATTCATTTTATTATTTTAATCTCATGGGACTTTTTTAATAAAATGGCTAAGTCTATGGAGTGATTTTCACAAATAAAATCCAAAATTAACTAAGTGTTGAAGACCATTCTTTATTGTTTGGATCCTATAGGATTTAGGAAGTTATGAAGGAGTTTGGGACCTCCAAAAGATATACTAAGGTTAAAAATTCAAAGATTACATGTTAAATTATTGATAAGGATACCACTTGTCATCTTCTTAGGACCTCAAAACCATAGGGACATTAAACTTTGGATTGAGGCTAAAAACCTCTATGTTCCATTTTAGTAAAGGCTCTGTGATCTACTTTTCAAAGGCCAAAAAATGGATGTGTCAAAGAAACAATTTTTTTTATCTTAGTAATTTTTTTGAGGTTGAGAAAACTAAAAATCTAAACCTTAAACCTTTAACTAGGACCTGTTCTTCCATGGTGACCAAAAATGGTCAATAATTCTTAATGTGCCAAATCATACAAAATATGCATTTTCACCAAATGTTCCTACTATACCAAAAGAGATGCCTTTATAAAATATTCATAAATATTAATTTGTTATATCCTTAACAAAATGTAATGAACCAAATTATTTCAATGTTACAAGCTATTCAAATGATATACCAAAATTACCAAAATTCAAAGATCCAATACCACTACCAAAATATCCTAAATTTAGTGATTATGAAGTTGCACTTATTATCCATGAGGATAATCATACTTATATGCGTAGATTTAGAAATGGTGGTGGGTTGGAATCAATGATAACACATATGAAAAATACCATTATTCCCATGGAATATCTATTTCTATGATTACTACTATTAGGGATCTTCAAAAATAAGTTTTTATGCTTCAAATGCAAATGGATTTCCATAATACTAATGCAAATGTGACTTCATTTAAAAATCAACCTCTTGAACAATATATAATTGAATATTCTTATCAAAAATATTTTTAACTACTAGATTTACAATTATTTTTGAGTCACAAGGCTCTATTCAACCACTTGATTAACTATGTATATTCTTTTGGTCAATGAGCAAAATATGACAAATTATTTCTAAAGTATTCCATATGAGCATTTATAATGAGGCTCAAAATTGGTTATATAGCCTACCAAAATTTTCCTTAACCAATTTTTCACATTTTAAAGATGATTTATTTATGTCTTTCAATATCCACAAGGTGCCAAAATATACATTACCATATTTCTAAAATTTCAAGCAACGTGATGATGAATCCTCTTAATATTATACTACTCAATTAAAAATTACATCATTTGAGCTAGTATCTAGACCCTAAGACTTGTAATTGGAATTTATTTTTAGTAGATGGATTCTTTCCCCATTAAATGAAATATCATTACATAAAAAATATGAGTCATTTACTCATTTATATAATGACGTGCATATATATGCTTTCTTCACAATTCCTCATCCAATGGAACTTAACATACGTTCCTACAAATCCAAAAGTTTTATCTCTCACACAAAATAAGGATATAAATTACCTAAGGATAATTATGAACAAAAAATTGGTATTCATAATATTTATATGACCATTTTTCAAATGTTATTTAACATGGGGATAATCTAAGGTCCATGTCCTATGTAATAATCCCAAAGGGAATGACATAAAAATAGTTCTTGTAACCAAAATTCAACAATAAATTTATTCATGGGTGGTGCTTATTTTTAGCATAATCATATTGATACTACATAATAAAAAACTACTTGTAATGTAAGATTTTTACAACAGCTTGTCTTTGATCTACAAAACTTACAAAAATTAGTTGGAAAGACTCCTTGGGAAACATAACAATACCAATTACTTATGGTCCTAAATTAATTCAAACATGGGTTTGAGTTATTCCTACCATATGTCCATATCTATTTACACTGAGAACTCTTTTGTTATACCAAGTATAAACAAAAATTAACCAAAATCAGCAAGGTATTTCCTTTCCTCATGAAGGAAAATAGATCTATATCTAAATGATAGTATTAGTTATTCTACTACATAAGTAAAGCATGAGGAGGGACATGATATGCAACTCTTAAACTTATATAATCATAATGAAAATATCCAAGTTATGATTGAAAAAATTCACATATTCAAAAAATACCAAGAATAGCAAAAAAAAATTCATAAATCCAAAACCATTTTTGGCACGTACATATTCTATTAGGTCCTTGGCATCTATGTGTTAGTTCTATGTCGATGGATTACATATTAGTTACTTATGCATACACATGTGTCATGTCCAATTTTTAATTTATTTTATTTTATAGGGATAATATCCATTCTAATATTTTACATGTAATAAGGAAGGAGTTATGAAATTAATTTTATTTAATATTGATTATTTGGACCCAAAACTTTAATTATTTTTTAATATTTATAATAAGGGCCAAGTGATTAGTAAAAAATTATTATTGAATGATTTATTATATAAAGCATGGAATTGTATTTTAAGGATAAGAATAATTATGTGGGTTTTAAATCAAATTAAAAAATTAATTTTGCATTCTTATCCTCTATAAAATCTGGCAAATTTGGAAAATTCCTAGAATAGGACAAAAGAAGAAAAAATAGAATTAAAACAAGTTATGGAAAGTGGAAGAAGATGAAAAATAATAGATTTTTTAGTTATATTTTTATATTTATAAATATATGAGATGTAAGAACCCATTTTGGAGCCTCATGGTTATTTATATTCTATAATTCTATTATAAAGGATCTTTCGCCAAACTAATTATTTTCTCTTGTGGAACAGTGTGCATGCAATGTTTTTTAGATCATC
The DNA here is from genome assembly GCA_037957365.1 of Torreya grandis. Lineage (NCBI taxonomy): Eukaryota > Viridiplantae > Streptophyta > Pinopsida > Cupressales > Taxaceae > Torreya > Torreya grandis. The sequence goes on along the minus strand of JARHVA010003801.1, from coordinate 1,727,597 downwards.
TTAGAATGAAAACTCTTGGATGAAAAACTAGGTATCTAAATAATTTTATGATGAAACTTATATTATATATAGATGCATTTCCATATAGGAGTGGTTACATAAATTCAAGGAGTATAGATTTCAGCTAGTGTTCAATATTTTATGCAAAAAGTTGGTGTGAGTAGAGAGTATAAAAGCATTATCATATTTATGGGTTTATTAAAGAATATAGTAAGTTTATTTTGGATTTATTTTAAGTTTATTTTAGTATTATCTAGTGTTATTTAATAAAAATAATAGTGTTTTGAATTTGTGCTCTATTTGAGTAGTGTTACTATGTAGTTCTAACAAGGGGTTCTGCCTAAACTTTATGTTCTAATATAAAAATAGTGTGGAGTGATTATTTTAGTAATTTTTAGTGTATTTAGACTTAATTTGTTTAAATAAAATTTCCCATAGGTTTTGGTTTTTAATTAATTTGTATTTGACAAAAAATACCAAATTTTGAGTTCACTACGTAGTGTAGAGAAAGGAATAAATTTTATGATAATTATTCCTAATATAAAGTTAATTACAGATCTGAAATTTTTGATATTAATTATATTATGAGTAAATTATGGTGGTATGAAAATTGATATATTTCCATTATATTGTGGAACATAACCATATTTTTAGTTTATTCATGTTGCATGTCATGTTTTAATGGTTACATGGCTGGTATTTGCATGTTAGTGTTTGTGATTGCATGTTAGTTTTAGTAGGGTAAATTTTTCCTATTGATGTGAAATCATGACAATTTTATTTTAACCTCTAATTAAGAACATGGAACCTATGGAAAAACTAGGAATAATGGCTAAAAGGTGAGAAAATTACAATAATCATGATGACTAATTCAAGGCTACCACCTCATATAGAGATTGTGTTGATATTATGAGTGGGAGAGAGCTTTAAAATAAACTAAATTAACTTATAGCACCAAATTTTGATGGTAGTGATAATATTTCAGATCGATATTGGATTAAAGAGTTATAGACATATATTTCTCTCAATCCTATAAAGGAGAAGTATGCCATTTGGTATGCTACTTTGCATCTTGAGGGAAATGCTAATTATTGGTAGAGACATGGTATGGCCAAATAGGGACATGATCAAGTATGTAATTTTAAAGATTTCATTCAAAATATACTTGACATATTTGAAATTAGAAATTAAGATAACTTGGAAATAAAATATCACTAAGCTATAGAGGTTGAAGCTAAATATTTTTTATCTAAAGAAGATATTTTAGTGGTTCCTAATGGGTTTACTTGTTAGGACAATGTCTCAATGAAGTCAATGAAGAATCAACGTTACATTTTGAAAATTGAGATTTAATAATTGAATATAATGTTCCAATTATTTTTAATGGGATTGAAAATACACCTTCTAAGGCTCTAAGGATTTAAAAGAAGGACCCAATGCCATATGAGAATAGTCAGCAAGATAGTTGTATCGATGAGCATGATTTTGGGAAGGATGCCCCCATTGAGACTTATTATATTTATGAAATTATTAATGACAAGGGTGGTAATTATATAAATCCCTTAGTAATTTTCAAATTAGATAATGAAGGTAAACATTTTGATTGCTTCTTTGATTACAAATTGATAAATAATGTTGGTAGAAGCAAGGTTTTATTGCATCATTTTCATATGATGTGATTACAATGTTTATGTCATGATGTAAGTATTTTAACAATATTGTAAAGTTAAAGGGTTCAAAGTATAAGGGATATCCTTTCTCTCAACATCAAAATGTTTCATACATAATGGTGTGGGATTTGGGTATTTTAGTCAAATCCAATATATAAATTGAAGGTAATAGAAGATGAAGTTAAGTAATACAAGGATTTATTTGATGGATGCAAAGAATTCAAGATAGAGGAACATGAACTAACCTCCAAACTTTCAAAGGGAGAGATAGTAACTGGTTTATAGAGTAGCATGGTGGATGGATATGCATTTGAAGAAGATATTTTGAGTTGAAACAATAGAGATGTTGAGGATGTCTCAACAATTAAAACATTAGAAAAGGTGGATGAGATCATTAGTGGTAACCTAAGGTATGAAAATAATGATCATATTTCATATTTGTTATTTCTTCTTATGTAACTACAAAATTTTGGTCATCATGGGAAATCAATTAAAAACCATGAAAGAGTAAAAGATATAACTTTAATATAGGGCATGGTGAATTTTTTATTCAAATTCAAGATTTTTTATTAATATAGGATTGAGGTGATGTTTTGAGAGTGAAAGTGGATACGGGCATTAATATTACTATTAGTTTTTCCATCTCTTGCATTTGGATTGGAAAAGAGTTTTTAAGGAACCATATGGGGTTTATGGGACATTCTAACAACTTTGTGAAGGAAAAATGTCATAGAAAAAAGATGTGTACTATTGACCAAATTTTACTTCTAGTCAAATGAGGTCAACCCCTATAATTTTGACCTTTTAAAGAAGGTCCCCATATGTCCCTTTGGGTGTCATGTTAGTCTATTATCTCAGTTAGCCATGTCCTTGTCTTTGTTGAAGCTCATATTCATTGAAATGGCCTAGTCAAACCTTAGTCAAACCTGGTCAAAGGTCCATTTGTGTCTAATTTTTCCTAATATATAATTTATCATGTTTAAATGTGATCACAAGTGATAAATTTGTCATTAGTTAGGTCTTATGTGAAAAAGGGGTCTTTTGGCCACCTTTTAGCCTATTAAATGACTTGTACTTACTTTTATGCAATAAAATTTGAAACAAAGGTGAGTTTAAATGTTGTTCATGTTAGTGGATAGTTATAAGTTATTCATCAGGAAAGAAGTAGTTTTCCCTAAAAATAGGATTTTTTCAACACTTGTATGGACTTCTCAAGCTCCCTTGCAGAAAAAAACATGGTGGTGTGACTCTTCACCTCCCCACAGGCCATATAAACATTTTTTTCATCTATTTCACAAAAATTTGCATCTGCAACTCATTTATCTTCTTTCTCCATTGGCAAGCCAAGGAAGGGAAAGTTCAAACACTCCCCATGATAGCTATAGGTGGAGTTAAGGAAAATACTTATATAGGTGGATAGAAATTTTAGTGAAATTCACATGCATAGTAATAACTTGTAATTTTGTGGATCCTCCTTTATTATTGATCATTTACACTCTAGGTAGCTTTTTATGGAATTGCATTCAAGAGGGGTATATGTTTGTATCTATTTCTTATTTTCAAAAATCTAGTGAGATATGTGAGTTTGATGATATATTATTAGGTGTGAATGAGGTATTACCCATAGTTTTTCAACAATCCAAAACTTCTCTTTCAATTCTATTTGAAGGAGAGTTCAAATTCTGCTTGTTTTCCAAGATGGCAGTCATATATGCAAAACCTGAGTTTTCTCAACATGGAGGAGGATCTTGAAGGTGATTGATATGTTTTAAATCATGTTTGAAATGGTTATTTCATCAAATTTAATTTATAGGAATCAAGTTTCATACTCCCTTCAAGCTAGTTGTCCAACTTCCTTGCTTACTATTTTGTTTCCAAGTGTGCATTTATAGTTATCTCTACAGGGTTTATAGGAGGTTTAAATGGATATGTGGATGGTGAAGACATGATGAGTTTCATATTTGAGTTCATAACACACTCAAAATTCCATTATATTCATTTTATGGAAATTAAGATGCTATGCCAAGGCAAGGATTCTCCTTAAAAAAAGTGACTGCATTTTGGGCTCATAGTCCCTAAAAGTTACAAATATAGGTCATGAGGGTTTTTTTATATGAAATACCTCATGAAAATACATTATTTCAATGTATTTTTTTATTTTGTCTTATATTTGTATCCACAAAGAGTAACCCTACCAATTTTAAAGGTTAAATGAGGAGCGGAAGATGGTTTTTGAGACCTCCCGAAATGGTAAAAAAGCATTAAAAGAGGGTAGTAATGTCTATAGGATTTTCAGGGGAAGGATGATAATTGCATCATATGAGGAATTTATAAGCATGTTAAAGTAGGGGAAACAATTATATATACCTAAAAAATAAACTTAAATCACTAATTCAATGGGAGAGGTGATGAATATATCAAGTGACCTCTTAGGCTTATCCCCTATCCGTACACAGGGCAGGGTAGGCAGTGAAGGCAAGGTTTCAATGGATTGCAAATAAGAGATTGTATTAAGGAATACAAAATGGTCATATGGAAAATGTGAATAAAATGGAGTAAAATTAAACCTTTTCAGGTCCTATACAATCCTTATATGCTCTAAACTCATCTTCACCAACCTACAGGCTTGAAAAATATGCACCTACAACCTAGTATTTGAGTTTGGTCTCAGTCAGGGGTAAGATGTAGTTTTGGACCTATAATAGAGCTTAAAAGTGGATGTAGGTGTAAGGGTTGAAATATTAACTCAATTATATTTTTATCAACCTAATAAATAATTAAAAAATCTCTAAATCATTGCTAAGATGTACCTATAAGGGCAGGATTGAGAGCAACATAGTCAAGCAGGGTGTTCTAGGCAAATGGACCAAAGCATGGGAGTGATTAGATGGTTTAGAAGTTTTATAGGTATAAAAAATGAATATAAGTGGTATATAATCTAATAAAAACTAAAAATTTACCATTAAAATTATCCAAAGCTCAAATCATAGCCTACAACTAGGTCTTAAGGGGACTGTCTCAGTCCACATGAGCATGGCCTAATTTGGAAAACATAGAAGATGAAACAATGAAAAGAGTGAGCTTAGATTAGTAAATGATGGATCACCATTATGATATTTATAACATGAAAATTATCTTTTAATTTTTTTTAAAAACCTAAAAAAATATAAAGTAACTTACAACCAAGCTAAAGTAGGGTTCCGCTTTTCTAGGCAATTATAGGTATATTTCATGATTCCAAAGCAAAAAGGGTGTTTTAAGGAGATAAAAGTCTTGGGAATGGTTGAATTAATATATTTTAATCATATATAACCAATAAAATATCATAAAAAAGATCAAATCAACCCCTTTTTATCTAAAACATAGTCTATACCCTGCCTACCCTCAAACCCTGCCTAGTCAAAAGTCTGCCTTGCACATTTGTAGAGTTTGAGGACCAAATGGATCATTTAGAATATAAAATTTGGTAAATAGTACCATTAGGAAATATATTAAATAATTATATTTTATGATATAATATGTAAAACACTCACTATTTTCTTTTAGAGTAGGGGCAATTTTGGTGTGCATGAAGGTGCCAATTTTGGAAAAAATGATGAAATGTTGAACCATAAGGATATAAATAACAAATTTATGATTATATAAACTATAGGGTACCTAAATAAACCTATTAAACCTTATTATAAGTTTTGTAATCATACAAGTTGTTCCAACTTAGGAGGTTTGCATAAATACCTAATGGGAATCCTTAGGCCTAAAAGACAAATTGAGGGTCATATTCATTTTTCGAATTTTACATGCATTAAAATTTGTTGATTAATGTTTTAAAATTTATACCATATTTTTTAGATCCATCAAGATTTAAATAAATCCATTGAATTGTTAGGTTGGGTCTCAAATGGCAAGTATGTCTATTGGCAAAATCTAGGCCTAATGCCAAACAAGGATAAGTTTTCATTTTTTGCTTTTGAGGAGATAATATAATGATGGTAAAAATTTTATTGGGTTAATATATAGGTTTTTGGGACATTTTTTTAAAATAAATTCATCAAGAAGCCAACTCTTGGCTTTAAGGCTCCCAAACCCTCACAAAAAACCCAAAGTGACATGGAAGGTAAACTTCAACTGCTTAGAACTTATACAAATATTTGCATGGGACCTAGATATAATTGAGGATGATGTATATGGTCCCTAATAAGAAAAAAGTTTCATTTGGAGAGGATTCCAGCATCTGTTCTTTATGAACAAATGTTAAGACTAGAAACCACTCTAAACCCTCTCAAACCCTACTCATAGACCCGATGGTAGAAAACAAGCTGACAGTGCCTCCAAATGGATGAGTTTGACCATGAGTTCTAAATATAAGTTGTTTCTAACTCCATTAGTATCATATCCATGTGATTTTTTTAATGTAACTGTATGAATCAAAGAAAAACATGGCTTATTTTGACCATTTTGAGTGGTGTATAGGCTACAAGAGGAGTTAGGAGATGAAAAAAAATTGGGAGGAAGATTTAAAATTTATATAACTCTAAAAATTCACCTCATCTCATGAATAATCATATAATTTCCCCAAATAGGCCCTCCCTTTTAGCCAGTCTAGTGAGCCATCTAGTGAGGACTTAGAGAAAATGGCAAATATTTGTTTGGAGAGCCTTTTAAGGCCAATTTATTGTAATTTATGGTATTATAACCATTTAAACATGTAATTTCTCCTATTTTAAGGATAAAAGTGTTTATATGAACAATTTTTATATGTCAAGTGTGAAAGGTGAAGGGAAAAGAGCTATTTTAAGACTGCGAAGTGTGATCATGCATGGCCAAGATGATAGGAAGGGTTAGGATAATCCCAAACACATGTGAGGGATTATTAGTAACACATCATAATCAGATTCATCATCAATATTGATCAGGTTCAGATTTTGGGCAGTGTAAGACTAATCATAAGGGGTAATTTTCTATGCATAAAAAAAGAGTTTCTTGATCATTTATAGGTCTTGAATAATTCTAAATGATATTTGTAATTCTTGGAATGGATTATCTCACCTAGTATCTCTCTCTCATTAATTTTTAACTGATTTTATCAAGTGACACATGTCCAAGTGACTCTTGGACTTCCCTTCTCTCTACCTTCCCATTTCTTCTATAAATTCTAGCCTTTTGGCTATTGTATTAGATCTCTCTACCTAGGTATGGTGAATCCCTACCAAAATTTTACCTTAAATAAATGAATACCGGTGTTTTACCTCATTAAAATATTTCATTAAGTTTAAATTCTTTGTATTAGTATTGTGCAAGTGTAATTTCCATTTACCTTCACATGTTGATTCTATTAGTACCTAGTGTATTGTGATTTCCTTCTTGTGGGTCAACAAGAAGTGTCTGAAAAGAATGTAGGTGTCAGTGAGTAGGATACTCAATATATTTTATTATAATTCCTATTTTTTATTTATTCCTATCCTATGTCATCTCCAAGATCCCATGTTTAAGAATTGATGTGAGAGGAGAGATTGATGTTGAATGAAGTGTATGTGCTACTTGTCCTTAGTTTCAAGTGTATGTTAAAGGTATGAGTAGATAAAACATTTTGGTGCATCACCCCTAGTATAATAGGTTTAATTTTAGTTTTTATAATACTTTTCATCACCCTAAGTTGTTATTAGTAGGAGTATGAGCTTCAATGATGCATGAAGGTGAGCTAGCCTCTAATCTAGAGATCCACCTCCTAATAGGGATACCCACAGCCCTGAGGTGGTTCCATTGTTTCACTTTAACAAGGAGAAGATTGTGCCATATCCTCATTGGGTGAAATTTCAAGTGATAACATGTACCATTTAGGAAGATTTAAATAATATTCCAAGGGTTAAATAAGTTATTTATGAATTGTAAGAGGCAATTCATTCCTCAATGATTAATTTGAAGATAGGATATCATTGATTCAAGTGAGGGACATGGATATTAACATGATAACATTCAAGATTCACTTCAAGACAATTCAATTCATGATCATTCTATGTGATTTAACTAATGCACTAGCCATCAAGGTGAATAAAGTATTTAGTGATCATTTGATGATTTTATATAGCATTTTGATGTGTAGTAATGTTTGGGAAGATCATATGTGGTACATGACATTGAATAATAAAGTTTTAGAGTAACATGCTCTAGATCAAAAGAATATCTATATGATTTTGAGGTTACAAAGATTCTATACTTGAGCCATGGCATTAGTGCTAGATGCATGTATGAAAATAACACACTAGAAGAATTTGATAAGTGGGATAAGGTATTAAGATTATTTTATGTCCTTAATATTTCATATTTTTAACAAACTATTTTTATATAATGTGATGCTATAGGAAATGGAGTTAATTTTATAATAATGCAAATTAGGAATTCCATAAAAAAATGAAAGCATGAAACTCAAAGATTCAAAAGAGAATTTCCCAAGTTATGACGAGGAGATGTTTTCCATCATGTATGCTTTGAAATATTTAAAACATCATCATGTTTGTGTTAAATGTGTGGTGGAGATAGATTACACATTATTGAATTTCCTCTTGGATCTATATGATTGGATTGATGAGTCATATAAATAGGTAAGGGAAAATAATGTAGATGTTTATGACTTTTTTAAAATGATTAATTTTTCATTTATTTCTACATTCATAGTGATTGGAAGTTTCCCACCATGGTATTTTATGCCAATGAATTATTTTCCACTGACATTTTAGATAAAATTGTGGAGGGTGAAAAGTATGTTCTATGGATGGTCTTATGGAGTAAATTATCTTCCATCAAAAAAAATTATTGTTTACATATTTAGAATTCAGAGTGTGGTGGTGTGAATGTTACTAATGCAAGGTTATAATTAATGTTCCTCTACTATATTCCTATTATTCTAGATCAGTCCATGAATCTGAAATTAACATATATCAAGTTGTGGTATCATGGGTAAATTGGATATACCTTTAATATTACTATAACCATGTCACTCACCTCAGTTCCACTGCTTTGAGATTTACTAGAGTGTTAGGAAGGAAGTTAGATAAAGCTAAAATTATATATTTTACATAATCTCTTTAGGTTAATGAAGATCAGCTTGATAATTGGGGAGAAAAGATAATTATCCTAAATATCAAAGAATATATAATATGTTGGTCATCTTCATTGATTGATTCAAGTCAAGAATGGAAAGCTTTAATCATGCATTATATTATAGATTTGATTTAGAATTTCACCTCTGATTTAGTAAGTATTGAACATTTATTTGATATGTAATCTCATGAGATCAAATTTTTCTTCAAATAGGTGGTTAAAAATATATGACTTTTACATGAATGTTATGGATGATAGAGAGAATAGATTTTGCAGTGCACTTTAGTAGGAAATGTCTCACTTGATAGGTACAAATTTTAGATTACATGGGGAAAATAGTTTGATTGGCATAAAGATACTTGAGTATTTTGGTTTTAAAATTTTTCCTTGGTAGAAGATAAATAATCTCACAAGTAAAATATTTAGACTCTATGGATAACATGGTATGAATCATCACATTGGCATGGTGATTATTGAGCATCTTGGGTTGTAATTGCTTGAGGAAAAGTAATTTTGGGAAGGGTGGACTTGTCATGTACCATTTTTAATTAAGTTAGTTATGTGGTAAAAAATTCCATTCCAATATTTTACATGAAATAAGGAAGGAGTTAGGAAAATAATTTTATTTAATATTGATTATTTGGACCCAAAATATTCATTATTTCTTAATTTTGGTAATAAGGGCCAAGTAATTAATAAATTATTATTATTTAATAATTTATTAGCCAAAGTGGGGTATGGCATGGTATTTTAAGTATAAAGATAATGATGTCAATTTTTAGTTAAATTATAAAATTAATTTTTATTCTTATCCTCTAAAAACGTTGACAAATTTGGAACATTCCTGTAATATGACAAAAGCAAGAAACACATAATTAAAGTAAGTTATGGAAAGTGGAGGAAGATGAAAAGTAATGGAATTTTTAATTAGATTTTTATATTTATAAATATATGATATAAATTTGGGCACTCATTTTGGGACCTCATGGTTATTTATATTCCATAATTCCATTATGAAGGATCTTTTGTCAAACTAATTATTTTCTTTTGTGGAACATCATGCATGTAATGTTTTTCAGATCATCCTAAAATGAAAATTATTTGATGAAAGTGGTATTTGAATGAAACCCTATGGATATGAAGTATTATAGGATGAAACCCATATGATTCAGAGATAAAATTCCATACAAGAGTTGCAAGTGTGAGTGGATGAAAGAAGTGATTAATGGTGATGGTGAGGGATAAACAAGAAACCAATGCAAAGTCATCATGAAAATTATTTAAAAGAGACATTTACCCTAAGTGGTCACATATGGACTATCAAATTTTTTATAAAGGGTATATCTCTCTTTGATGATTGTGTTTTGAGGGTATATGCCAGTGTTATAGTCAGTGACTTGTATCAATTAGATGATTAAACCTCCATGGTGTGACCTTTTCCAAACCCACCCACCTACAAGTACAAAGTACTTAACAACCCTAAGAGAAAATAATTCTAAGGAATGGACACCTACAATAGTTCCATCATAAGCTCATAGTCATGTTGTGAGAACAACAAGGTTAGGTGGAAGATAGATGAGGTCACTATTGAGGTAGTTTATGGGAGGGATTGATAACATTTATTAAGGTAATATTATATTAAGTAATTCATATAAACTCACACAAAGAGGTACCACCTTACCTTATTTATCCAATATTTAAAAAACAAGACACCTATAGTTATCCTTAAGGAACATACCACTTTTAAGTTAGCATTGAGTATGTGAAACAAAATGGTCTAAATATCTATGTCACATACCTAAATAAATTATGAGACATTGTGTTCTATGAGTTAGAGATCATGTAGAAGGTTCTGAAAAGTCAAACATAGTCATACCAAGCTCTATGTGGAGACCTAAAACCACTAAACATAGTCAAGTATATGTGTGTGGAGGTCTACTTAGAAAAGGTGGTGGTTTATGTGTTAGAGAACTTATTCCATGAAGATGGTAATATGTCTTTAATTTAATGGAGACCCTAAAGGAAAACCAAGATATTTTTGTCAATCCATGCAATATGGGATGTACAATAGACCTACCTAGAGAAGCTACAACCAAGTACATGAAATATATGTAAGGTGACTTTAAGGGTTTGCATTAAGGAATAATTAAAAAGAATAATTGGATTAATTAAGAAATAAATCTTCAAATGGTCAACTCATAATCACTTGGTGTGATCATGACTCCCATGGCATACCTACCTACAGTCCTAGTCTGTACAAGCATGAAAGGTACATTTACGAGCACTTTAATCAAGGTCTATGATCCAAGGAAAGTACTGATCTATGAAGAGGTTTGATGATTCAAAATTTTTTTGGATAAAAATAGTTATGAGATAAAATTCCTTTTGAAACTATGTTATACTAATCAAGATACTTTCTAATCACCTACAGGCCTATCCTCAAACTAAATCCTACAAAGAGGTTTAATGAAAATTTCAAGGCTTAGGGAGAGTTGTTGAAATTGAGACATAGTCAAGTATAAACAATGTGAATTATCCAAATAAATTTAAATGAAGGATAGATTTAGGTTTCAATAGACCTTAAGGAGAGGGTAAAGAGAACATTCACAACCTCCTACAAGAAGCAAGCCTAGCTTTGAGTGGTAAAGTGTTCTTAGTATAGTGATATGCAAGGTAACAATGGAAATTTATGTTGACATGGGAAATTTAAGAGTTATCATAAGTTAGGTTTTGATAAAATACATATAAAAATGGACACCTACAACATTCTTTGAGACAAAAATATAGTTATATTGACTGTCAACTAGACCATGTCAAAGAAAAGCCATGCCTTGTGGAGATTAGAAATATTAGCTGATAAAAATGACTTAGAAAGGGAATTGGAAACTTAAATAAGATTATAAGTATATTTTAAAAATTCTTAGGCACTAGTTTTCATCTATAGTTATGGTGTTTAGAGCAACATATAGTCAATTTACCAAACCCTACACATAGTGAGGTTTTCTACAAATCTGGCTTGGAATTTTTGAGGTTTGGAAGTGCTAGGGAGATGATCTAGACCTAAAATTTTACATAGAGGGTAATAATGACCAAATTAAGACCCACATATAATTTTATTTCATGTAAAAATAGGTAAAATGTCAAATGTTTTGTCTCTAAGGGAGGCCACTTTTAGGCAAACATGAAGGTAGATAATGGTTAAAAAGTGACCAAAATAAATGTTGATTGTATTGGGAACACTTTTGGACACTTATATATGTTTTTTTAAGTGTATTGAGTGTGACATATCATTAATTAATCCCATTAATGATGAGAATAACTTATAAGTGGTGGTGAGTGGCCATTTGCAGACAAACCTAACTAGCCTAGACTAGGCCTATTGCCCAAAAGGGAGTCATATCCACTTCCAATGTCTAATGACAATTAAAAATAATTGAGTAATGTTCATGTGGATATATTATAAGTATTAAATTTGTTTTTATGTAGAATAATTCATGAATAATCCATATTTTGGCCCAAGTTCAAGAAAGGGTGCATAGAATGCAAGAATCAACTCGATAGGCCAACTTGAGATGATCACACCAAAAAGGAGGTGTAGCATGGGAAATAAAGGAATTATGGGATGTTATATAGGTTCTTGAATTCATTTTTTGTAATTTTTTTCACAATTTATATGTCACATATTTATGAATCATACTTAAGGGTGAAAACTATCAAAAACCCTACTAAAACCCCAATTTGAACTAGTTTGCAAAGATGGAGTTGGAAAAATCACAAAAATGACATAGTTAAATCCTAAAAAATAATATATTTTTTTTATACTCTCAAAGGATCCTCCAGATGTAAGTTTGTTCTACCTTCTTTTGTACACAATAGTAGCATAACTATACATTTTCATGTCTTAAGGCTAAAATAAGGGTTATTGAACATGTATAAAGATAAAAATAACTTGTGAAGATATATTAGAACATTTTTAACCTTATAAAACTCAAAAAAAATATAATAAAATATCTATAGGTTTTTAAAATGTTTAATCTTTTTGGACTAGTCAGAAAATGCCTCAAAAAGGTAAGCCTTCCAAAGGCCATTTCATGGTTCTAGTACCTCCACATTGATCCAAAACACAAAATTTAACATGGAGATTGGTGGGAGAATTAAAAAAATTAATGAAACAATTTTTAGAATTTTGAAACATGTGTGATCTCCCTGGTGCAATATTTCTCTTTCTAGGGCTAAAAGGGCTAGTTAGGCCTAATTTGGCAAGGAAAAGGTGCTAGAAAACATGTTTACACTTCGAGTTTGGACACCCAGTTTGGTATGGACATGTATGAGGATATATTTAACCTTTAAAAATTCTAATTTTATCATCATAACTTCTATATTCTCCTAGATAAGGGGCTTTGAAGAAAAAAGGCTATAAAAAATTCATGAAAAATACATAGTTTTGGTGTCAAATCAATTTTGTTTAAGTGTTTGATGGATAAAATCACATTTTCCCAAGTCTGGTATGCCCTTTATAATCCTTCCATGGTTTATATTCTTAGGCTTGAAGCAGTCTTTAATAAATATCCACTTTCTCCTTTTATGCCTAAGTGAAAAATGAGAGTTTTTTGGAGCTAAGAGACAAAATGAATGAATATAATTGTTCATGAGGTCTTATGAAGATAATAAATGGAATGGTATGACACATATAGTTGGGAAAAATTAAAATCAATTTTTTAGAAGGTTTTAAAGTTTGTAAAGGTCTTTATTCTCCAAGGAAAGCTTACTTCCTGACTCCTATGCTACCTTTGGAGAATAAGTCAAAGTTGCCTTTGGGAAAGCTTATAAGAGTCCTATGAAGTTGGGAAAACAAAATGAATGATTTTAGGATTCAAATAAGACTTTTTATATTCATTAAATAACCATATTCAAGATGGATGACATCTTCTCCAAGAATCTAGAGCTTTGGAGCAAAGCTTTAGGCACCTAGATTTGTCAAACATCACAAATCATGGATGAAGACTTCTTCAAGATTTACAAATTAATATCAAAGGAAATGATATGTCATATTTACCAAGGAGAGGAAAAATATTAATTATAAAATGATAATTTGGGTTTCAATAAAGAAAAAGGAAAAGTCAAATTTCTTGGTTTTAGGGGCTCTTATCTCCTCTCTCATTTCTGTCATTTTCCCTATATGTAAGCCAATTTTTGGAATTAAAAAGGATCCTTACCTTCAGTTTCCTTAAGGCCATGCTAGAAATATATTTTTACTTACCTATTTTTGATGAATAATATATAATTCATACCTCTAATTTAGTGTATTTTCATGGTTTATTTATAGATGATAGTGATAGTTCTTACTTCCTCTCATCTTGTCCTTTCTTATTTACCTATTTTTAGGTTTTAGATCATCCCTATAGGTTTCATAGTGTGATATAATCCTCTTTTTTATATGTTAAGTATAAGCTTTATTTAGTTTCCTTGAGAGAACTATTGAAAAAGTGCCTTAGATCATGCATCAAACTTGAGCCTCTATGTGAAATATTGATGTTTGGAGGCTATCATTTGAGAAGTATAATCAGGTTTATGTTATTGTTGATCATTGTAGTGCATGAAACACAATTTGAGGTCACATTTTGGTGTATCACCCTATTTATATTGGGTTTCCTTTCATTTTACCCTTTCCCCTTTTTCATACAAGATGGTAGTGTAGAATATGGATCCTAACTGATATATCAAGGGGAGATAACCCTTAGAATATAGACATTTGATCCACCTATTAGGAAACCCATAGCCTAGGATTATCTCCATGTTACTTCAGACTATGAAGGCCTAAAACTACCTTCATAAGGGTGCAAGTCTAGAAGATAACATTTTTTAACATGCTTGATAGGACTCAATAGAGATGGTCTTGGTGAGATTATAGTTGTAGCAACGTTCTTAATGAAGTATTTGGTGACTCTAGGCTCAAACAGTATCTATTTTGTTCTTAATTTTCAATATGCTTTTTAGTATTTTTGCATGATCAAGGGGTTGTTCTCAAATTATATCTCTAAAGACCTATAATATCTCATCTTTATTGATAATTATGTCATCATTTTTAAGTGATGGGTTAATTATAATGGTCCAAGTGTAGTTTCCAAGTATATTTTCATTATATCATCCTTATGTTGTGTTTGTATACACATAATATTTTTAAACTTTTATTGATTATTGACACTTTATATCTTGTATGAACCTGTCAAGTCTCAATCTCTCTAAGTGAATGCCTTAAGATTGTTGTCCCTTTTTCCACTTGTCATCTACACACTTGTCTCCTAAAACTATGTACCCTAATCTTATTCTTCTCAATCCTACCTATTTCAATATTTTCCTCTTTCAATCCCTCATTTTATTGCCTTAACTCCCTTTTGGTTATTTGAATATACGAGGTCAACTAGGTTGACCCAGTATAGTTTAGGGTATTTTTCACTTTGTTAGCTTGTTAGCCTTTTGGCCGACCTAGCTTAGACCTAGTGAATTATCCCCAAAAACACACTGGGTCAGCTGGGTTGACCCTGTCCAATTGACATTTCTAGGAAGATTTAAGGCAAGATACACCTATATATATACAAGTTCATTTCTCACCATTTTAGAAGAGAATAATTAAGAGTGAATAAGTGTGAGTGAACATATACTTATTGACCATTCTACTTAAGGAATAAATCTTAAGGTTTCATACTTTCTTTAGAGATATGGATCTTGTCTTGTGGAGAAGTATTTTGGATACTTAGATAGGTTGTGTGGCCTATAACTAATTTATCTTCATTATCCTTACATCCCACAAAATCTCTTAAGAATCACCTTGGCCAAGGGAGATATTGTGGCTTGATGGGTTCATCTTCAATGGTAAGTATTCCTAACTTTATTTCTCCTTTGTAAGAGTAGATAGATAATGCATTTATATTCTTCTCCCATGTATTAGGATTCCCTATACATTAATGTGAGTATATGTATTCTAATACATGTTTAGTTTAGTTATTGTTATTTTTTAATCCTCACTTTATTTCATAAGTTTTGGTGTGCACTAGATTAGATTTTACTCTCTTGTTTATTAAAATAAGTGAATGCTTTAAACCTTAGGACTCTATTAGAGTTATTATCTAATTGTGTTAGAATATAGGCTTTGAAACTCTTCCTAACATGATATGTTGTGACAAGTGATCCCCTAATCAAGTCTAATAGATCCCCATATTTTTCATGCTCCCACTTAACAAGTGTATTCACAATCAAACATGTAGGTATGCTCTATCTTCTCTGAGCCAAGAATTATTTATAGACATGATGCATTTTTGATTGCATACATTTTGGTGAACCCAACATGAAACTAACCCTTTCAAGACTTATTTAACTTATTTTCATTCTTTTAGTGATTATTTTTATCATACTAGATCGACTCTATTGACCTAGTTTTTTGACTTCTATGTGCAAGTTTCCAAGAACAGGCAACTAGATCGACCTAGTTGACCCAGTATATGTTTTTATCCTTATAAACATCTAGTTAAGTGTATTTCCTAATATTTATAACTCTATTTATAACTTTCAAAAAAATGAGAGATATAATAGATGAGAGGTGTGTACCTAGTTAAATGTTGTGTTTGTCAATGACTAGATGAAGTGGGAGCTCCTTTTTGGCAAGGAAGCATTACCTACAACAAGACTACACTAAATTGACTTGTTTGTTAGATAATTATGAAGGGTGGACTACCTAGCAACACACTAGATCTATGAATCAAAATCTCCCTTATATGGTTATCAATCCACTCCCCTAATAAGAATATTCTTGACAATATAAATAAAAGATGATAAACATAAATACTTATGCAAAAAATAAATAGTGTATGTATTTGGAAAAAGTATAGCATGATTGGTTAATATCATACACAAGAGGATCAAGGTCAGGTCTAGAGGATCTGAGTAGGGTCTATCAACAAACCAAAAATAGAGATAGGGTTTAATTGTGATGTGATAGGGGAGGAAATAAAAATCTATTAGTTTCCTTGATAGTGACCATCTTTGATCAGGCTGATAGATGATGGTTGTCTTGATCAAAGATGGTTAGACAATCAATGATAGTCATTGTAACTGATAATGGTTGACTGAAGAAATCTTCTAAGCAATTGAAATGGAGTCAAGGGTGGAATGGAAAGTGGGAAGAAGGGAAAATATGGGTTTTGTAGGTGAGGGATAATGTGTAGGTGACTTGATTAAGATAAAAAGACTTAGTGGAGAAAGGAAATGCTAAAATCAAGGGAAAAATAACTATATGATGCAATGTGGAAGCCAATGACAAGATGGATGAAATTGGACATCACAATAGTACTCCAACATTTAATAGTCATGTGGATAGAGTTTTGGGATCTTGGATGCCTGCACAAAGAAAATAAGAGAGCTTGGATGTAATTTTTTGTTTCCTCATCTCCTCTAAGAGCCTTACATTTATAGTACAAAACTACTAAGGAGAGATAAAGTTGTTAAGCTAGGTCAAGATAGAGATGCCAATTTGAAGGAAAAAATGTTATAAGGTGTGCATGGGAAAGTTTTCATTTTAATTATGTGTTCCTAGCTTATAGATGGATTTTTTTGTGTTACAAGTTTGGATACCTGACCATTGATAGTTAGGATAACCATCGATAGTTAGGCTAATGATTGATGGTTAACCCCTAAGTATAAAAAGGTTTAAAATAGGTCTAAGTTGATGTTTCAAAATGTTTATAAATGGGTGTCTAGGTGCATTAATGAGTGTAAAATCTATTTGAAAGGTGAGTTAACTAGGTGAATAGCTAACTAAGGTTGAGGATAGGT
>JARHVA010003801.1:1502500-1705000 GCA_037957365.1 Torreya grandis | reverse complement strand
GAAAAGGGATGATGTGGGAAACTAATGTGGATTTACTTACCCTTTTGATAGGTGACTTGAAAACTAGAATAATAAGTCCATGTCTTTACAAGGTGTATACTGATCGATGTGAGAAGCCTACAAATATATATTTTTATGAGAGAGCCGATTGCAACCCTTTTTTGGGATAAATATCTTTCAATAGGGGTCATTTATTTCTTGCTTTTATGAAAAGGGTGAAGCTGATCAATATGAGAATCATTAAATGATTTGATTGAACTAATTATAGATTATTTATAACATTTTGGATTATCCATCCTTCAATGGAGTGGTCTAAGTCTAAATAAAAACAAGTTTTTAATATCTATCCTTCAAGGGATCAGTCTATCTATTTTTGACTTTATTTGGTAGCAATCCTTTGAGGGAGCAGTCTGTACTTAAGAAAAAGAACACAAATAATATTTTATATCCCATGTAGAATATTTCAATGTTATTTTAGACATGGACCCATCTATCCAAGCTTAGAGGTTGACCTTTATAAGGGTAAGATTTTTACCACAAAATCTAGTTGTGAGGTAATGGAAAGTGGTTTTAGAGAAACAAGTGACCATGAGATTCCACCTAGTTAGAGATGAAAAGTATCCATGAGAACCACGACATGGATAGATAAATGGTACCCATGTTTAATATTGGGATAAAATTTATTATGGATAATCACATGGGTCTATTGTAATCAAATGTCCCCAAGAGGAATAGGGTAAAAGAGTAAGGGAGGTGAGAATATCATAAACCAAGGGTTGAGCTTAAGTTAGACAATAAGATTTATTAGATATTCCTTAACAGTAAAAAGGAATAGATGCAAAGCATTGAGAGGCTTAGGTTTTGGTTTGCCTTTAAGGAGGATAAATGATAATCTTCTGATCCATACTTATGGGTGATGATATAGAGTCTAAGTCGAATGAAATCAAATTTTCCCTTTTTAATTTTATCCATATTTGTTACATGTTAGTTTTATTTAAGGATGAGGTCTCCAATATTGAAATCTCAATATTTTATATGTTTTTTATAAGCATGGGTGATATGGTTTTGGTAGATGTGAAGATGGTTAAGGGTAGCACGCTGATGCTCATTGAGTATCTCAAAGTGTGCAAGGTGTTCTTGATGATAATCATCATAAAAAATGATGTCTTGTAAGGATATGTGAAGAGAGGGGATTTGGACTTTGAGAGGTAAGATGGCCTCTACACCAAAGACCAAGGAAAAAGATGTAGCACACATGGAGGTTTGAATGTTAGTGTGATAGGCCCACAAAATGAATAGGATGTGTAGGTGACAATCCCAACTTGAAGCACTTACAACTATAATTATCATTTTAATGAGGGTTTTATTGGAGGATTTTGATTTTCTATATTCCTATGGATGATAAAGTGAGAAATGGCTGAGCTTGATGCTAAAATTATCATAGAGGGCTTGAAATTTCTTATTTTTTAAGGATTTTCCATTATCAATGATGATTTTGTGAGGGACATCAAAATGATAGATGATGTGGTGATTGATGAAATCAATAATTTTTAATCTTTAATAGAGATAAGTGGAATGGATTCCACCTATTTAGTGAAATATTTGGTAGTGGTGATGATAAATTGGTGTCATTTAGATAAGTGAGGATTGATTTCTCTAATGAAATCAAGCCCCCACTATGAGAAGGGCTAATAATATTTAGATACCTAAATTCCATGAGTGGGTTCATGATGAAAGTCAGCACGTTATTGACATTTGACACACTTATTTACATAGTCATAATAGTTTCAATTTAGGGTAGGCCAAAATTATCCAAGGCATAGGATTATTTTATCAATAGTGAGGCCACTAAAGTGTTCCCCATAGACTCCATCATGAGTTTCCTTGATAGCATGGGAAATCTCATGACTTCATATAAAATAAAGAAGAAGGTCATCAAAGCCACGTTTATAAAGGATTCATCCCAGTATAGAATAAAAAGAGGTATCCTGAACAAAGGCCTTCTGGGAATTATTTGAGAGGTTAAGTAGAATGATGGAAAGGTTAAGGTATTTAAAAGTTTGGTCATACCAGACTTTTGAAGGAGATGCCTCCACATTAAAAATGGTAGGAAGGTCTAAAATAATATATGAAGGCCTAATGAAGTGATGGATGGTGACAAATAGTTTGGATTCAATGGGTTGAGAGGGAATTTGAAATCCAAGGGAGGCCATTATATCTATGAATTTATTAGTAGATCACGATACTAAATGGATCTAGTAACATTAAAAACATGTTAAGAGTTTGTCAATGAGAATCCCATACTTCTAAAAAATATCATTTTTATAGTGATAGGACCCATTGACTTAGTTGATCATGATTTGGGAATCACCAAATATAGAAAAGGTCTTGATTCCCAAGGTGAGAGTGGTTTGGAGATCAATGACCAAAGCTTCGTATTCTACCATGTTGCTAGTACATTAAAAGTCAAGTTTAAAGGAATGTGGAAGAGGTTCTCCATCAAGAAGAATGGTAATTACACTCATACCCACACCATGTTAGCATTTAGAGCCATCAAAAAATATGGTGATTTGATAGGGGGTTTCCTAAGAAAGAGTCACAATAGGCTCATTAAGAAAGGTCAATAAAATGGGTTGGTTATTTGGGAGGGGAGCTTCAACCAATTGGTCAGTTATGGCCTACCCTTTAGTGTATTTTTTTTGAAGAAACTCAAGATAAAACTCAACTAGAAGCCAATTGGTGTAGCTAATATTATAGATGGATTGATCTTTATTTTGCTGATCTCGATGAGCCAACATTGCTCTTAAAGAATGATCAATGGTGGATATGTAAAGGTAGAAAGGTTGGTCATTCTTAGGTGGGATAAGAATTGGTAGAGAAAGTAAGTACTCCTTAATTAAATTAAAGGCTTATTAATAATATTTGGTCTATATAAATGACGTGTCTTTCTTTAAGATATGGTGGAAGGATTGACATCTATTTAATAGTTGGGAGATGAAATGGCAAATAGATTAGAATTTCCCCTATAGACTGTGAAGTTGTTTAAGGTTTGTTGGAGGAGGTATTTCCAAGATGGACTTAACCTTAGAAAGATAAATTTCAATTCCATGGAGGGAAATGATAAATCCAAGGAACTTCCCATAGAGGACCCAAAAAATGTATTTCTTGGGATTGAGCCAAACATAGAATTGGATTAGCCGATCAAAAATGATAGAAAGAATAGTTAGATGATATTTGTGGTGTTTGGATTTCCTAAGGAGATCATCCACATAATCTTATACAATTTTATGGATAAGATCATGGAAGATATAGGTCATGGCTCATTTATAAGTCACTCTTATATTTTTTAAACTGAAAGGCATGACTTGATAGTAGAAAGTTCCCTAAGGAGTAATGAAGGCATTTTTATGTAAATTTGAGGGAGCAATTAGGATCTGATTATATCTTAAAAATCCATCCATGAGGGATAACATCTCATGGCCCATGGTAAGAGTAATTAGTTGGTAAATATTGGGTAAATCAAAGTCATCTTTGGGGAATGCAAGGTTAAAATCATGAAAACCCACAAAAAGATGACGTCCCCTAGTGGGTTTGGTAATGGGAATAATATTAGAGACCCATTGTGGATAGTCAATGGGTTGAATGAAGTTGATAGACAAAATACATTGAAGTTCTTTGATGAGAAGAGATATGCAAGGGTATATTTTTCAAAGCTTTTTCCATACTAGCTTAGCCTCAATATGGGTAATGATGTTATGGAGATAAATGGAGGGGTCAATCTCATGCATATCCTAACAAGACCATGTGAATCCAATGCTACGGTCTTGAAGGAAGGAAAGATAATCTCATTGCTCATTTGAGTTTAAGGATTGGCTAGTTTTCATTATACAAGGTTCCTCTTGGGTCCCTAAGTTAATGTCAATAGTCGATTCATTGATCATGGTTTGGTTTCTAGGAGGGAGAGATTTATGGATAGAAGAATCTCCTAGACCAAGATATGTGAGGATGGAATCATCATCTTAATGTTGAATGATATGAATGGTGAGCGAATCATGATTGATCATCTCAGGATGGATGAGGGGAATTTTTTTTTTGACCACCTTGTTGATAGGTTAGTGGGGATAAACTAGTGGTATTGATAAAAAAAGTTAGATAGGATGATGTTAGAGTCTTCAAATTTGGAAGATGAACTAGGTGAGGATGGAATCTCTTCCACAGGGGTAGTAATAGCTTTTGGTGAGGTGGGATATTTTAGTGGTTTGAACCTAAGCCCAAAGAAATCATGAGGTTTATGAGTTTTGATAATGGATAATTCGTGA
Organism: Torreya grandis; assembly: GCA_037957365.1. NCBI lineage: Eukaryota > Viridiplantae > Streptophyta > Pinopsida > Cupressales > Taxaceae > Torreya > Torreya grandis. The sequence goes on along the minus strand of JARHVA010003801.1, from coordinate 1,700,681 downwards.
GGTCTTTATTCATAAAGGTCCATACCAAATCCTTTCCAAGCATAGTGATGAGTATAGGTTTTGGTAAAGGATGGATTGCTTAGATAGGAGAAATTATAGGTGAAAGGTTGAATATATGGAGTGGTGATAAGAGTGAGGATTGATTGATCAATTAACCCATAGATAAAATATGTTTGATTATTGGGAAGTCCAAAGGGGATGATGGTTCCTATGTTGTGGTTATAAGAAGGGTCATTTTGGAGGTTCCCATATTCATGAAGAATGGGAAAAGCATCTAAAGCTAAAATTCAATATTCCCCAAGGGAGAGACATTGGAAAATTTATTCCAAGGAATCCTCAATGAGAATCTTGGAAGAAGGGTTACATGCACTAGTTGAGGTTTTATCATTGTTGATGGTAGAAGAATTGTGGGTTGAAGTTAGTGGTATAGTTTTGTTAATGGGGTTGGTTGAATATGAGGGAGATGAATGTGGAAGGACATAATTAGGCCTATAGGTCATGTTAAAAGATATAAAAGTACTAGGATCAGCATTGATGGTTATAACCTATCCTTCATGTTCAAATTTGACACAATGATGTAAAGTAAAGGGGATACAACTCATAGCTCAGATCCAAGGGTGTCTAAGTATAATTTTATATTGAAACTCACCCTCTACAACATAAGATAGATTGAGAATAGTGTGAGAGCTCAAGTGTATTTTAAGGACAACAGTCCCCAAAGGAATGGCCATTATATTGTTAAAGGAGCAAAGAACTGTTATGCTTTTGACCAAGATGTTCTTTGGTAAATAAAACTAATCAAAAGCATGAGATGATATTATGTTGATGATAGCTCTTCCATCAATGATCACCCTTTTGATTTAGATGTAAGTAATGTATTTAGTGACAAAGAGAGGTGGGTCAGACTCCTCACAATGTGTCAAAGGTGGCATAGAATCTTGAAAGGTAACGATGATAAAATGTTGGAGGGTTCTAATGAAGGACATAAGAGGTTGAGGGTTATCTAGTTCAACCTCAATGGATTTTAGAGTGTTTATTAGTGCCTAATGATGATGAAGTGAGGTGTTAATCAAGTCATAGAGGGTCATCTTCACCAGTTCTTAGTGAAGTTACTTCAACATTGTTTACAAGATAGATGCAACAGAATTGGTGGGAGGTACACCTAATATAGACACTATGGGTCTAAGTGAGGGCATAAGTGGTGGTGTTAATTTTTGAGATTGGTTGGAAAGATGAGAGTCTGAAGGATATGTCCATGAAATGGATGCATGGGCTCTTCCCTCCCTTGTTGTTCCTGAGATTAGGTAATCATATGAATGGTGTGGATGACAACATTCGTTAGACTAGGTGATTGATTCAATTTCTCTCCCTCACTTTGAATTGAAAGTTAGAGAGAAAGTATAGGTAGGGTTAGTGGTTGGATAAATTAGACTAATGGCGGGGCTGGTAGTGAAATTGGCTGGGTTGATAATTGGATTTGTTGGGATGGTAGTGAAATTAGCTGGGCTAGTGAAGGTGGTTCATCCAACAACAAATCATCCTCATCATATAATATATAGAAAATGACTTGGACAGCTTTGAAATTATCCATATCATGTCTTAGTTTTCTATGATATGCAAAAAACAATATTGGTTTTGGTATTAGAAGGGGTGAATGGCTTGATGGGAAATAACTTGATGGAAGATGTTTACAACAACCTCTATAAAATAAAAACATAGGATTTATTCAAAGGTGTTAGGGGTGTTACAATGCTCATCAAAGAAATAGGAACCTTATTAGGCATGGAATTGACCTTAGAAGGGTTAGGTGGTTGAACAAATTTCATAGATGGTTTTGATTAGGTTGGCTTAGTTGTGATTGGATTATAGGTGGATGGTTTCAAAGTAGAGGATGAGGGGTTGATAATAGGTGGGAAAGTGGAAGGGGATAAACTAGCTAATAATGATGAAGAATTTGATGTATTAGGTGGAGGAGGAGTAGGCATAGAAAAGGGTATTATTTTAATTTAAGTAGAATAGGTGACTAGGATGGTAGAAAGGTGAGGTCCCAAAATAGATGGTAAATGAGAATGAGGTAGTATAGGTCAAACTCAAGAATGAGGTTTAAGTAACTGCACCCTTTGGTCCATATTAGTTGGTGGTTTATTAGGTGGGATAGATGGGGTTAGGAAAAATTTGATGGGTATATTAGGGATGCTAGGTGTGGGAAGGATACCCAGATTCTTGGTTGGTCTAGTGAGAAAATTATGAGATGATTTGGGTGGATGTGGGTGATATGGTTCTCTCATGTCTTGGGAGAAATAAATTTTTGATGATGAGGTGATAATAGGTTTGAGGGTGGATGTCAATGAGGTTGAGGGTTAAAATCTATTTTGGTATGGCAGCCCCAGATGGTGCCAAAAGGTGGCTCTATCTAGGTTAGGTTGTGAGACAAATTATAGACTTTGCACTAACCAAGAAAAGGGCTAATAAATGGGTTTGGTTCTTTGACTAGTTGTTTTAAATGTTAAACCCATAAGTGAGTAATAAGGTAGGTTCCTTGATCTTTATTTGATCTATAAGGTTCTAGAATCCCTAGTTGGGTAAATGAGGTAATGGTTATTTGTGGGGTGATTAGGGAAATGGATGGTTCTTTGATCAGGGGTGTAGGTGTGGTCCCAGTTTCCTCTTCTACTAGGGTATCCAAAAGAAAAGATCAAGGTTATACCATTCCATTTGGTGGTATAGAAGAAGAGGTGGTTAAATAAATGATTTCTTCTTTGAAAGGAAATATGGGTAGGGATATGGTTTGATCAATCAAAGACATGGGAGCTATAGATTCTTCTATTTGGGTTTTCGAAGGTATATGAGGTGAACTTGATTCTTCCATAGGGGAGGTTGGTGAAGGAGTGATAGAAGTATGGGGCTCATCCACCATGGGCTCATTTATGATGATGGTGATTATGTGTGCATAATGGGATGATGATGGTTTAGAGTTGTTATGAGTTTGGGTAGATGGAGTATGTTTAGGAAAAGGTTTACGAAAGATATCAAGTGAATGATTAGGAGGTGCATTGGGGTTATCAAATGATAATTCACCATTTTAAATCAAGTTTTTGATAAGGCTTTTAAAAGTATTACACCAATTTATGTCATGTCTAATGACTCAATGAAAAACACAATGGTCATTTTGTTTGTACCACTGAAGCATGGGGTGACAGGGGTTAAATTATTAAGGTGGCTTGATTGGTGGAAGTTGGACAAGGTTAGATATGAATATTTTTTCCATTAGAGAGGCATAAGATTCACTTATAGGTGAAATTTTTTATGGGGAACCTAAGATTTATTTTGGTTTTGTGGGTAAGAAGGGTTAAAGGAGTGGTTTGATGTGATGGGTTAATAGTTAGAGGTGACATAGTTTTTAAGACATCCACATTTGTAGATGTTTTGGATTTGGTATTTGTTGGGTTTAATGTTTTGGTAGAAGATGGGTCATTGGGTTTAAAATTGGAATTATTATTTTATAATTTCAATTTACCCTCATCTATGACTCAATTTTTCAAATTTTCATGCCATTGTGAACACTTCATCAAAGGTTCTAAAAATTTACACCTAAAGGGTGGGATAAATATGTTTTTTACAACCCCTAGATAAAATTTCAATGAGTTCCATTTGGGGTAGTGAAAATGATGGTTGATTAATGAGATGTCACCATTGTGCAATGAAATTAGTAACTGATTCATCATCAAATTACTTGATAGAATAGAGGTCAGATATGGAGACCTTCTTCGATATGTTCACTGAAAAATGTTCTAAGAAGATTTGGGCAAGTTAGGAGAACTAAAAGATAGAGTGCCTAGGAAGGGCACTATACCAATCCAATGTGGGCCTTGATAAATACATAGGGAAGGTTTAGATAAGGAGGGTGTCATCATATGAAATCAAGTAACAAAAATTGGGGTCCTCCTTACCCTAAAACTTGATAATTTGGGGAGATCCCATTGAGGATGATCATCATGAATTGGGATAGATGGTTTAATAGGTCCATTGTAGATTTGGTAATAAGATAGGAGGTTATGAGACTCAAAGATAGATGACTCAAGTTAGGTCATCTTGTCCATGAGCACCCTTATTTGGTCGGGTTGGGGTTAGGCACCTACATAATTTGATGGTAAGTTCTATTGAGGTTGGGTTGCAGCTATGAACTGGTGTGTGGTAGGAGGTATGGAAGCAAGCACATATTGGTATGCAGTGACTTGAGGTTGGGATAGTTCCTTAGCAAGATTGATAAGCATTAATGGTTGATTGGAAGATGTAAAATATCCTTGTGGGTTGGGAATATATTGATAGGGTGTTGTGGGGGCTTGTAGGGGAACTAATAATGGTTAGTTTAGGGGTACATTTAGGTCAGTTAATGGGGGTATGGTTTAGGTTGGTAATGCAAAAGTGCTTGTGGGTTGTTGATCAGTAGTCACCATAGTGCTAATGGGGGGAAGTGTTTGTGGTATGGATAGCAAGAAGTTCTAAAAGGGGATTGATGTTGATATATTGGTTAGGCTAGAGGGAATGATAGACATGGGTGTGGAAGACACCACACTGGCATAAGGAGTATAAGTGACAAGGGGCAAAGTTGATCCAAATTTAGAAGTATTGGTTGGGATAATAGGTGTCTATGTGGTGGTAATAGATGAACCAATGATGGAAGAAGAAGCTTAACTGACAGAAGGTTGGGTTGATGTAACACCAACCATGAGGTGGTGTGGCATACCATAGGGTAGATCCATGAGAGGAAATAAAACCATATAAGTATGGTATGTAAAGGTATTAAGATAGTGTTGTAATGTCACTAGATTTTTATTCAAAAAGGTGAAAAATTTTGGATCACCCTTAGGATTCATTGGAGGTGTGGTAGGTGGGGGATAATGGTGTGACGAATCATGGGGTGATTTATCAACATCCAAGGTATAATACATAGATGAGGATGAATAAAAATATGGTGGTTGGTTGTTTTTATTTCTCACTTATTGTCTATTTAAGACCATATTAGAAATTAGATATGGATAATGAACCTCTCACCTCAAATAATGAGAAAACAAATAAAAACCCAAAGCAAGCAAAACACACACTAAAAGCATAATTAATCTTAGGATTCATTTTAAATCACTTTTGGATTATGCCTTAAATAGTGTAAAAGGGGAAATTGGCTTATAATTTGGGTAATAAAAGGGCCATCTGAGGATGGTATTGGGTTAAATTTTGGTGCTAAAAAAATCTACACTAAATCATGTACATGGCCTGGTACTAGGGACTTGCTCCCCATACTTCACAAACCCAAAGCCAAGATGGGTTGCTTAGCTAATAGATATCATTTGTTTAGAGTTTATACTCCACCAGAGAATGGAGTAGGTCCTCCCCTTAGTGATGAAATCCAAGCGGTATTGTCAGGTAGGGTAAGGTGATCCAAAGGGTGATGAAATCCCAATGAGCCTTGTCTCAAGTAATTTTTGATGTTTAATTTGTGCAAGTGGTTTTGTAGTGTAACATATGTGTGTTACACTTAATTAAAAATTCTTTTAATTAATCTAGGAGAGTTAAGAATTAATCAATCAAGACAATGAATGCACTCAATTTTAACCCAAAATAAATTTTTCATGTCTTTGCATGCAAACAAGGAATAGCTAAAAATGCACTTAATGCAGGATGAAAATGAAACCTATCCCTAAGATTGAAATTTTTTTTGTTTATTTTTTATTTTTAGAAGATAAGAGTTTTTTTTTTTAGAAATAAAAAAAATGCAAGAACATGAATTTTCAATAATGCAACTATATGCCTAAAAAGGACTACAAACCCAGAAGGGGTCCCATCAGGTGTGCCAAAATGTTTCCTACTATTTCTAACTTTCAAGAAAAAGGAGAGAAACAATAGATGAGGGGTGTGTACTTGGTTAAACATTATGCTCATCAATGACTAGATGAAATAGGAGCTCCTTTTTGGTGAGTAAGGATTACCTATAAAAAGACCACACTAAACTGACATGTTTGTTAGATGAGTATGAAGGGTGGATTACCTAGAAACACACTAGATCCAAGAAGCAAAAGCTCCCTTGGATGGCTCCCAATCCACTCCCCTTATAAAAAAAACTTTTGACAATAGAAATGTAAGATGATAAACATAAATACTTATGTAATAAATATATTTCATACCTAGTCATAAAAAGTATAGCATGATGGGTCAATACCATGCACAAGTGGATGAAGGTTAGGTCTAGAGGATTTGAGAAAGGTTTGTAGACAAGCTAAAAATAGAGATAGGGTCTAATTAGGATATGATAGGGGAGAAATAAAAATCTATTATTTTCCTTGATAGTGATCATCAGTGGCTAGGTTGATTGGTGATGGTTGTCTTGACTAGTGATAGTTGATGTAACTGATGATGGTTACAATAACTGGTTATGGTTGACTATAGAAAGTTTGTGGGGAATTGAAATGGAGTCAAGGGTGGAATGGCAAGTGGGAAGAAGTCCAAATATAGGTTATATAAGTGAGGGATAATGTGTAGGTGACCTAATTAAGATAGAAATATTTAGTGGAGAAAGGAAATGCTAAAATCAAGGGGGAAATACCTATATGATGCAAAGTGGAAGCCAGTGACAAGCTAGATGCAATTGGACAACATAACAATACTCTAACCTTAAATAGTCACATGGATAGAGTTTTAGGATCTTGGATGATTGAAAAAATAAAAAAGGAGAGCTTGGATGTAATTTTTGGATCCTCATCTCCTCCAAGAGCCTTACATTTATATCACAAAATTGCTAAGGAGAGAGAAAGTTGCTAAGTTGGGTCAAGATAGAGATGCCAATTTGAAGGGAATGAAAGTTGTAAGGTGTGCATGGGAATGTTTCCATTTTTACCATGCATGCCTAACTTACATTTGGATGCTTTTGTGTTTTAGGTTTGGATACCTAACCATAAAAAATTAGGATAACCATCAACTCCTAAGTATAAAAATATTTAAAATGGGTCTAAGTTGATGTTTCAAAATGTTTAGAAAAGGGTGCCTAGGTGCATTAATGAGTGTAAAAGTTATTTCAAAGGTGATTTAACTAGGTGAATAAATAAATAAGGTTAAGGATAGGTTCAAGGTGATGCGACATTAAAAATTGGTCAAGGAGATGTTTTTGAGTGTTTACATAGCCTACTAAGTCAACCTAGTCGACCATGTATGTTTTCAGCCCTCTACAAAAGGTTCCTACATAGCTCGATCATTCATGTTGACCTATTTTATAGGTTTTGCCAACATAATTCAAGCTTATTCATCAAAAATATTCCTTTAGTGCATCTTTAATCTACCAAGGTTTATTTATACATCTTTAATTCATTATTTTCTATCTTTCCTTTCACAGTTTGTAGTCTTTAAAAATGCCTTTGCATAGTCAACTAAATCGACCCTGTTGACCCTATTCTCTATTATATGTGTTGTTTGAAATGACTAGGTCAACCTTATTCAACCTTGTACATTTTTAGACCTTTTTAATGTAGTATAGGTTCAACCCTATCAACCATGTTTTGTATTTTTTTCATATATTGTCAAATGCTATAACTTGTTTTAAGTTGGAATTAACCTCATATTTATTAGTAATTAGTTCACACATTTATTTTATTATTGCTTGCATGCTTATAATATCTCACATAGTATAATTAGGGTATTTTTAATTAATCACTTAGTTTCACTATTTAGATTTTATGCACACATGGCCAAATCACAAATACATAAATAAGCACTTTAACATTTGTCTATCTAAGGACAAGCTACTTATATTTCATCACCAAGGGGGAAGCCAAATTGAGGTTCTAGACAAGTATAAAGCATGGTTTGTGGTATATTCTAGCTAAGCACCTAACACCCTTATCACTCATGTGTGTGAAGTGAGGGGGTGGGCCCTAATACCAAGCCTATATCATTGTCACTACAGTCCCCTTTAGCCCAAACTACCTAAAACCATCCTTATATTGGTATTTATTACCTTGCTTATAGCCAACTTCTAATCACATTAAAAATCATATCTTAATAATCTAATAAACATTTAGGTTGACCAATTAGTTATCTTTTTACTTTTCAAGTTTATTACTTGTTTTATGCTTAATTGTGTGTATAAAATATTGCATTAGTCAATGTTAGTGCAATATTTTATTTTGTGTGTTTCAATTAGATTGGCTAACATTATTCTAATTGGCTATCTATTTCCTTTCAATATTTTTTATTTTTCATTACTTGAAAAATGATCTTGTTTCATTTTCATAATCCATTTTTAGGCTTCTTAAATTACTTGTCTATTGTATTGGATCAACCTAGTCAACCCAGTAATTTTTATACCTATTATACACTGTACTAGATCAACCCAGTCAACTTTGTACAATTTTATAGTCCCTATTTCTATGCTAGGTCAACCCAGTTGACCCTATACTATTTTAGTCACCTATTTATCCTTTGATTTCCTATATTTCTTCATTTTCCTTCATCATGGGATTTCTATTAGATAATGATACTAAGTTATAGTCAATAAACATGATGAGATTTACCAATATTAATAGGGTCTCCAATAGACACAGTAGGGCTCCTCTTTTGGATTCTATTAATTTTCATATTTCCACTCGCACAATAAACTATGGGACCCCTCCTAATACCTCTTCACAACATAATAATCTTTTCTCATTAGAATACCAATTTGAGTTAGATTATACTCCCAAAATGATTTTATTTATTTCTAAATTTCGTCAATGTCAAGGAAAATATCCTTCTACCATTTATAACCTCATGATTGGTGGTCAAATCGAAGAAACTCATTCACCTAATCCTACATTCAATACTATATTTGGGGGTACCACTTTCTTTAATTTAAAACCACTTCCTTTAATTTTGAATATTTATGCCATGACATCTTCTTCTCTAACTTCTTTCACCTCCATGCCTAGTATCTCAACTAACATGGTAGGTTCTACATCTAGTGGTCTTCTCATAAGATCCAATATCCTTAATCCTTCCACTAGTTCATTGCTTTATACCTAAGGCAATAATGATTCTAGTGCTTCTTCTTCTCAACCATTCACTAGTCCATCTTTTGTTACATAAAAAAAATTTGCCACTAGTACCTCACATTCTCATAATTCATCTCAAGCTAATATCAATACTAATAGTGGTACCCAAGAAACTAATACTAACAAAAATACAAATTCTATTGCTTCTAATATTGATCAAACACATCAAATTTTATTACAAACTCTCAATCAAATGAATACCTTTCAAGTGCATAACACAAACCAAATGGTGATAATTTGAAACCACCTTCTTAATATTCAATCTCATCTACAACCAATGGCTTGAGACACGCATGACTAGAATGTTCCCCCTCCTCTTTGAGATTCTTAAGGCAATCTCATTACTCAACATCCTTTAGTTAATAAAACCATCAAACATCTAAAAAATAAGCCTCTCACCACTCAAATTGCCAACATTGATATAAGAAGTATAACAACTTCAATTTCTTATAATGGGTCAACCAATCCTACCCTTCACCTCAAAACATATGGAAATATTTATAAGGATTGTGTCAAACTAAACACCTTTTCCACTACCAATATCCTAGACAAAACCCTCATGGGTGATGCCTTGGATTGGTACAATCAATTTAGATCTCATTCCATTTCTAGTTTGGAGGACTTATTAAATGCTTTAGTGTAATAATTCCAAACTAATTATCTTCTTGAAAACACTTTGGCCTATTTCATTAATTTCAAATAAAATGAGAATGATACTTCCTAATATTTTATTAAGATATGGATAACCTTGTCAAACAAATGTGAACATAACATGGTGGATGACAATCTTTTCATCTCTTTACAAATGCTCTCTTTCCTAAATTATAATATCAGGTTAGCACTCTCTCTTGATGTACCTTAGAGTAGGATATTGACCAAGATAAAAGACAAAATTTCATAATTCATCAATTCAAGCCACCCCAACCTTATGTGGGCCCTCATCTCTTACTCAAAAACAAAAACCACAATATCACTAATGATGGTGTTACCAATTCTTATGACACCTTTCACAATGTTCAAGATATCATTCCAAACCTTTATTTAGAAACAACTTCTTCTCAATAATATACCAATCCTCATTTTTATTCACCAAATAACATCAAGATTCACAAACCTCTATCCTCAGTTGAATTTATTAAACATCTACCTATGCCTCTTCCATGAGAGATTGACCCTACTCATCCTATGAAATCCTAGTATGATCCTAATAAGTTTTTTTGGTTTCATGCTAGTTAGGGTCATTCTCATGAGACAAATAGATAAATTCATGATTTATCTATGGATTTTATTCTTGGTCCTAATTTTGATCATGATTCCATTATCTATAAGCATCAATAATCCTATGAGATTACTTTCAAGGACTATAAATCACATGACAAAACTCAAGCCTTGACTCAAGCTAATGCTCATTTGGATATCTATAAAGATCCTTTACCTAATAATAAACCTATTCAAGATAACCAAAAAAATCCTACCCCTTCCACCAATAATGTTGAAAGTCTTATCAAACCAACCTCCGAGGATAATGTGGTTAGCATGACTAATATGTGAAGGGTGGTGGCTTTCATTAACTCCAAACCTATCTATAGTCCTCCTTCATCTAAGACATATCATGTTATACATGATTCTTATCCAACCCATTTAAATGATTTGTGATAAGATTAACTTATTAATTTTGATGATCTAATTTATTATTCTCCATTGGATAACACATCCCATACTATTCTTACCACTCTTCCATCATCTTCCAATACCAATGATAACCAAGCTTCTATTAACACTTCTTCCAATTCTCAAAAGAAATCCAAACCAATTAATTCTTCATCTCAACATGGTTTACAACATTGTTTTAAAACTCCTTATTTTTACTAATAATTTTTTTGATGAACTTCAACTCCTCGTTTCGAGGATCTCCTTAGTCATTACACACCTTTATCTAACAACATTCTTATGGGCTATGATGAGTGGGGTCCCATTACAGAGATCACTAATATCCCATCCCAAATTACATTCCTTGAGATTATGGACTTCCCCATGTTATATAAACCATATTATAAAACTATTATTGGAGATAAGTTTCCCTCATCCTCCCCTAATAGGATGGGAGGTAGCTTTATCTGGTTTCAAAGATAGCATTTTACAACATTGTGAAGAGATGTCTATCAATGTTGATGAAACTATAGACACTTCTCTTTCTCTATGATTTCTTATCACATATATGATTCCTAAAAATATTTTAATTCATGTGGATGATCATCCATTATTCATTAGCATCCAAATATGTGATATCTGAGTCAAGCATGCATTGATTGATGAGGATTCTATCACATGTGTTTCTTCTTTAAATTTTATTAAAACTCTTAGATATTTAGAATGCAATCTTAATTCTACACATAACACATGACAAGGCTATGATATAAGGAAAATTCTTCCTCTATGTTGTGTGTAGCTTCCCATTACCATCTAACCTATAACCATCCATGTGAAGGTGATGATATTTAACTTCCCTCTTTCTTATAGCATCTTGCTTGGTAGGCCATGAAATCACTACATGAGATTTATCACTTCTTCTGCCTACCAATGCATTAAATTCCCTCATAATGGATCCATTTATATGATTCAAGGTGACACTAACCCTTGGAATTTTGAATAATTCCAAGATCATGGTGTCTTTAAGATTCTTACTCTTGAGCCTTTGCCAAACATTCCATTTCATGAGTCTCAACATCTCAACTTTCCCATTAACTCAACTTGAGGCTATAGTGGGCATCTCAAGCTCATTGGTAATATTAATCTTAACCTTTTAGACTCTAATGATGATGAGCCTAATGAGATTAACTTAAATATCAAAACTTTTGATCTCTCACCTCATCTCATCTCCTAGCTTCCTGCTTCCTTCCAACCTCATTCTTGTAAACCTCTTTGTGATGACATTCTTGTAGTCTTGACCAAGACTAGGCATTCTATTCACCATACTTCATCAGATGACAAGCTTACCCATACCTATGTCATTGATCTTCATACCCTAGATTATGATGATGGATATTCATTAGATAATCCATTATTAGGTGATCTTGTCCAAGCATGTGATGCTAATATTGTCCATTATCATTCTTTTTTACTTGAATATTTTTGTGCATTTCATAGTTTTCATTCACTTATAGTTCCTAATTTTTTTTCCCTTTATCACAGGGTATAGATGGCACCAACACTTCCAATTTTTGAGGATACATGTAGGACTATGCTCATGGATTGTGCTATGATTGGGCCTTATCATTTGGCTAGGTACCCTAACCTTCGTAGATGGTTTACCCCTAAGGTTAGTGAAACTATCATTAGACCTTATATAAATCCTACTCTTCCCTTAGTAGAGCCTACTATTATTTATCCTCTTCTCACTCTTGATATAGTTGATCATATTCTCTCTTCTACTATTATTGAGTATATCCCTACTGCCAATGCCATCACTCCTTCCATTGAGCCTAGTTCCATTCCTCCCTCATCATCACCATCCCTTGGTGATGGTTTACTTCCCTTACATAATATGGATATTATGCCTACCAAATGGGTTGATGATTTCTCTCTAACTTCTTCCACTCTTATTATACCTCCTTCTATGAGTGCTTCTACTAAAACCACTCACAAGCATTTCTATTACCTTTATGGGTTAGATAATAATTCTTCCACCCATTGTCATAAGTTTTGATAATATATTGATACATTAAGTTCTTCTTCCCCATCATTATACAAATCCATACCTCCCTTGAAGGTACTTCTTGAATATCTACCTAAGTATGTTGAGGTATATTGTCTATGGCATCTATGAGGTACCCATCACATTGATCATTATTGCATCTTATAACAACATCTCAAAGATCACCTTATAGCCATTCCTAGACCTTAAACCACACCTCCTATAGGTAATTCCTACAATAAGGATCCTTCTTCTCCCATGGATCCACCTCCAGTAGTTCCATCACCTCGTATGGTCCTTTCACCACCTTTTGTGCCTCTACACATGATTTTTTCATCCATGGACCTTATCTAACCCATGGATTCCTCTTCATTGATGATTTCTACATCTCCAGCAGATCCCAATCCCATTCATTCTCTTCACCATTATTTTCCTAATTTTTCTCCTCAACATGATCCATCGAGTATTCATACTTTTTTAGTTGAGGAAATGAAAAAACAAGTGTTTGCCTAATATGCATTAAAGATTGATGAATCTTTAGTAGCAATGAATATATAGATTCATAGAGACTTATCTGATGTACTAGATAATGTGTGTGGATAGATTCACTAGTATTTATGAGCACATGCATGGTACTTTCACATTTACATTTGATTGGACATGTACTCCAATCTTATTTTTATCTATTTTATATCATTTAACATCGTGTCAAATTGTTTCTTATCATATATGGTGATTTATTGTTTGTTTTACTATATCTTGCTTATCTTATCATTTATATTTCATATATGTTTGTCTTTATTTATCAATTATTTTCCATTTTTCCCTAGTGTTTTTCTCAAAACTCCTTTCTTTCCTGTTCATGATTGTTTTATTTTTTATCTCTATTTTTCATAGATAATTTATCATGGTGACTTGTTTATACCAATGTTGTTCCCTTTTGTTATTATCTCCCTTTATCGTGTGACCAATTAAAAAACAATCTATTTCATTATTACCTCATTTAACTGATCTACCTTTAGGATTTCCTTTTTCCCTTCCTTTTTGTACAAATTAAGCATATACATGGTTCATACTTGAGATCACATGCTAGTTCATTATTAAGCCTAAATGTCCTAGTCAGTCTTTGTCTTTGGTTAGTTATCTTCCTTTAGCCTTAGCCTACAACTCATTTGTGTGTATCATTATCTCTCTCATCATTGGTCATTCCAAATCCATATGGAGGAGGAATCTTAAAAGGCCTCCAAAAAAAGTTAAAAGTGAAATCCTTTAAATAAAAGGCAATGATATCAAAAGGCAAAAATATTCTTAAAAATCTAATCATACTAAAAGACATGATTCAAAGCTCATCTCTTTCTTCTAGTTAAAGCTCAAACTCCAAATTTGGCCTCACTATAGATCCTAGGTCTTTTGGGGTGTGTTAGGCCAGTAGATTGGAAGAGGAGAATCAAAAAATATTTTAATGTTATCTAATTTCTCATGCAAGTACCCAATATTTGTAGTAGATCGATGGCTCTATAAGGGGTCCTGAAGAATGGGGAACACATCATGGGAAGGGAGGTCCATTTTAATTTTCTTTTTATCAATATACCTTCATGAGTTGATCTTAGTAACACACTTATTTGCCTAAAAATCTTTGTGTCTATAGTGAACATGTTTCTTTTGTACATAGATGACCACTAGTCACTTAGTGTCTTCTCCTATCCTCAATATGCCTTTTGCCTCCTAAGGTCTTCTCATAAGATGTTTAAGTCTTGTTTTTTACAATCAATTTTTTATTACTTATATCCCTTATATTTCCTATTAATAAATATTATTTTTTCTACTGATCAAACCCATTGGGATTTAATTTGTGATTTGAATTATAAGACCATGGATATGACCTAACCATCCTCACAAATTACCATATTTTCCTTCCTATTACCCACATCCTTGATTACTCAATATTACTATTTATTCCACCCTAGTGGTGTTATATTTGTCAAGTTATAGTGTAAGACTATGGATAGGACTTGACTCTCCTCACAAAATTTTCCAATACCGATGTCACCATCCAAATTACATGTGTCAAATTTGAAGATACAATTTGATAGATTATGAAGTTACATGTTATTTTACATGCTTCTCATCTTGATTTGGTATGTTTTATGCTTAATTCATTTTTATTTCACCTTTATATATTATTATTTTTTGTGTGTGTGTAAGATTACAACCATTTGTTTAATTTTTCATTCTTAGCTTGAATTAGTATGACCAATGTAAGACCAAACTTTCACAATTCTATTTTTCTTTCATATTTCCTAGCATGATTTAGTATGATTAAATGAGTTAATTAAATTGGTTTTTATTACCATTTGTTTCATTTTACATACCTTCCATTTTATTACATTGTTTTCATAATTTCAAATTTGATATTAGTATGATTTTACTTGTTTTAATTTGGTGCAAAAATCTTTCACTTTAGTTTAAAAACAAATTCCTTTTTACCATTTTTTGGTTATTTATATCATTTATTTTTATTACACATTTCATAGATTTAAATAGTGTGTAGTATATTTTATTCATTGATTATATTTTACCAAGTCCTTTTTGCATATTTATTTTTAACCATGCATGTGTTGTTCATAATGCTATAAAAGAAACACATTTCATATATTTCCTATAGCATATACAACAAAGCTAAATACATGTGATAGAAAGAAATATATCCAAAGAATCCATAGCCATAACCATAATGAAAATACATATCCAACAATAATATGCCAAAATGAACCATATATAGCTCATGAGTTTAATACAACATATACAACCATATACAATGCTCTAGCTCTATGGAAGGGCTCCATCCTATCTAAATCATGGTCCAGCCACACTACATATTGAGGCCTCAGTCTAACTCCTCTAAATATTACATTTTAAGGAGGCCATCCAAGATCTCAATCCCTCTACTAGTCCTTATAGGTGTGCTACTTCCACTTATGACTCCACTAGTTAAATTTGAATCTCTATCATCTGCATTAATGTAGCTAAGTGTATAACTCTCTCATATTTTAGGGACTACTATGCATATATATATCCCATATACCCATTGTTTCTAGTGGTTTCATACTCTCTCTATACCCTTATCTACCTTGCTACCTCTCTAGCTAATCTAAACCAATTCCCTTGAGCTGGGGTAGATGGTACACTCATATCCTCTAGTGTCATGGGGTTGTATGGATGTAGAGTCTCATCCAAGATGTCATGGAATGATCCCCTCACCAAGAACCCCCATATATATTTTTTATCTTTAATTACATCTAAAAAATCACACTTGATTAATATTATATCACTGTTATATCTCAAAATATCTATTTGACTCTACTTCCAAAAATTTAAAGAAATAATCTAACCATATTTTTTTACCCATCTGTGTCTTAACTACTATGGTCTCACCATCTATATGACCACCTATCATAGTATCCCCATCTATGCATCCTCCTATCACCTCCTCTATAGGTCACCTCCTCAACTCAAACCCAACTATCATGGCTCGTGTCCATCTCAGCTTTTGTCTAAGTGGTCTCTCTGTCATCTCCTCTAGCTCACCTTATAAAATTTTTCTAACATTTTAAAAATTTTCTCTATCTTTTAGCCTTTTACATGCTTTTTCCATATCATTCCATCTCTTTGGTCAAACTATTTTAACCAAAATTTTCCTATCTTTTCACCTAATTGACTCAAAAATATGAGTTAACCCCCTTCTCTTCCCTTCCCTAACGCTAATTTCTATTCTGGACCTTTTGGACAACCTGTCAATGTCAAACTAGGCCATCATCTTATAGAATGTATAGGGTTAACCCATACCTACTGGGTTGACACTATGGATTTTGCTCATTTCTAGCCTACCAGGTTGACAGTTCTTTCCACCTATAGATCCCTTGCATTTTTTTGAAAAAGTGTTATTTTCTCTCTTTCTTCCTAAACCCTCTAAACCCATTTTCTATCTTCCTATTTACTACCCATAAAATATAATTTTGTTTCATTTTGACATATATAAATTATACAAATAAAATTTTATTGAAAATTCACTTAATTCAATATAAATTTCAAAGTTTGGTTTTAGATTCAAAGTTGTATACTTGTAGTGCACCTATCACCGCCTCTAGAGCCTCTCCATATCTAGCATATTATCTCCTTGCCATCCTAGCTTGTTTAATAACCATATCTCTTTTTACCCTCTATTAAAAATCAAAATAAATAAATGACTTGTCTTTTGCCTTATTTAAAAACACTTTTAACAATTCAAATTCTTCAATTATTATCTTGTAGATTCCTTATTTTGCCTATAACTTTATTTCTACTCATCTGTTTTGCAAACCATAAAATACATTAGATTCATGATGAAGTAGAGAATACTTTACACTATCACATGATTATATTCCATTTTTTTAATTTTTGGCTATTTTTTTCACTAAGTTCTATAGGTTCATGTAGTACTCTCTACGTTGGACACCTTCACATCTCTTGCGGTCTACTTCTTTATTTACAAAACTAAGGTATGTGTTTTTCAATTAAACCCTTTCATTTATATTATTTTTTAATCACTTTAATTTAATTAGCATCAATGTTGTGTTTTATCATGTACTATTTCCTAAAGCAGCATCCTATGTTGCACTTACATAACACGTGATGAGCTCTAAGTGGGGTATATGTATACACATAATATTTTCAAACTTTTATTGATTATTGACACTTTGTATCTTATAGGAACATGTCAAATCTAAATCTCTCTAAGTTCATGCCTTAAGGGGTGTACTAAGAAAGGGGTGGTTAGACCATTGGTACTTCATAATATTATTTTCCCTTTTTCCACTTGTCATTTGCACACTTGTATCCTAAAACCATGTAACCTAAGATTCTTCTTCTCATTCCTACCTATTCTAGTCTTTTCCTCTTTCCATTTCTACTTTTCTTACATTAATTCCCTTTTGTTTAGTCATCTTTACTAGGTTGATTGGGGTGAACTAGTATATTTTAGGGGTATTTTCACTTTATTATCTTGTTAGCCTTTTATCCGACCTCAATCAGACCTAGTGAATTATCCCCAAAAACACATTAGGTCGACTAGGTTAACCTTGTATAATTGATGTTTCTAGGAGGATTTATGGTAAGATCCACATATATATATACAAGTTTATTTCCCACCATTTTAAAAGATAACAATTAAGAGAAAATAAGTGCAAGCAAATATTTTCTTATTGACCATTTTACTTGAGGAATAAAGCTTAGGGTTTCATACTTTCTTTAGAGATACAGATATTGTCTTGTGGAGAAGTATTTTGGATGCTTAAATAGGTTATGTATCCTAGAGATGATTTATATTTGTTATCCTTACATACCACAAAAATATCTTGTTAATCACCTTAGCCAAGGGAGAGATTGAGGCTCTATAAGTTTGTCTTCAAAGGTAAGTATTCCTAACTTTACATATCCTTTGTAAGAGTAGATAGATAATGCATTTATATTCTTCTCCCAAGTATTAGGATTTCATATGCATTAATTTGAGTATATGCCATCTAATACATGCTTAGTTTAGTTGTTTATTTTATTTCTATCCACCACTTTGTGCCACAATATTTGGTGTGCACTGGATTAGATTTTAATTTCTTATTTATTATAATAAGTGAATGCTTTAAACCTTAGGAATTCATTAGGGTTGTTGTGTGATTGTGTTAGATTGTAGGCATTGGAGCCCTTCCTAACATGATATGTTATGACAAGTGATCCCTTAATTGGGTGTAGTGGATCCCCATATTATTCATTCTCCCACTTAACAAGTGTATTCCCAATCAGAAATGTAGGTATGCTCTATCCTTTTTGATCCAAGATTGATCTATAAACATGATGCATTTATAATTGCATATATTTTTCATGGATGTTTATAAGGAAAACTATGTAATACTTCCATATCATCCCTATGATGAATCATAATAGCCTTGCCATGATCCATATGACCCTTGTTATGATCCTAATCATCCTTACCATGAGGTTTATCAAAACTATGATACACTTTATAAATTTTCTCATGATACTTATTATAAAGATCATGACTCTTACCTTCCTTGTGAACTATATCAGTCTCATAACCAGATTTCACCTTCCCCATATGGCTATGATGTTTCACATGAAAAGCCTTGTTTTCAAGAAATAATGGATGAGATAGAGCTCAAAATAATATCATATGAATGAAGAGTTTGTTTAAACTCTTAGTATGAAGAAGTAAATGGTCTATTTAAAAATGTGGCCAATGATCCAGAGGAAACAAATAAGTCATGTAATCTTGTGTTGGAGAAGATGGAGTCTTGAGAGAGGTAGAAAAGTGAATTGTACCAATTGTCCCAAGATTCCTCTTGTAATCCCTACAAGTCTTCATATGTTCATTATTATTTTGAAGTGCTTAACCATACTCAATTTGATCCAAGATAACTTCCTAGTTGGATTCATGATAAAAATCATATGCTTATTCAAGAGACTAAACCTTCTTATAGTTTCACTTCTTTTTTACTCATCCCTCATGTTCAAGTTTTCCATTAGGAAAATGAGGTTTTAGATTTTGATGAGGTAATGGCCAAGTGGAAGGAATAAAATGTAGAGGTATTTAAGGTTTTCTCTTTCCCTCCTCTCCAAAACTCCCTAAATGATTCCATTTCCCTCAAGATCCCAAAATAGGATCATGATATAACTTCCATTATTCATATTCCCTCTCAAACCAATGAATTCCATCACCTTCCCACTAACTCCATTCTTTAGGAGGATCCTATTCTATGGATGATAGAGAAAGAGGTTGTGGTTGCAAGCCAAGTTCTTGGGTAGTGTGGAGAAGATGCTTCAATTGTGTATGAGGGAGAGTTTCTAATTGATACTTCACTTGAGGTACAAGTTGAGAATGAAGTTTTATCTAATCTTGAAGAAGATATCTCAAGTGTGTAGGAGAAGGATGGTCTTGATATGGAAGAACTCTATGGTGAATTGGTGAAAATTGAAGTCATAAATGAGTTTGAGATATCTCCACTTGAGAAATATGAAGGTACCCTTCAAATTGATCTTATCCAAATTAATCAAAATTAGGAGCAAAAGGATGATTGGTAGTTGTACATTGAATCTTTGAAAGAGACAAAAGAGATTTATAGGGATATATTACCCATTGGATAACATGTTTATGAGAATTTTGATCAAGAGTCACTCATTTAAGATAATGATACATATTTGGTTACCTATTCAAAGATTCTTGAAGAGATGGATGAACTTGTAATAGATGGTAAAAAAGACGATGTCACTCAAAGACAATGCATAGATGAGATATCACTTAATGAGGTTGTAGTTGACAAGTAGTATAAAAGAGATCCTGAAGTACAAGATGATTTTGTCTTTGTTGGTGACTGGTTTTCTATTGATAACTCACTTGAGGAGATATTGAAATATTTTAGTGGTAAGAAGAATGCTTCATCGAAAGTCATATTCAACAAACACCCTACTTTTCAACTTGTACCTTCTCTTGAAATGAGTGAGTTCATGAATTTACATTTTGATCCAATTGGATCATGTTTTGTTATGGTTAGTTAGATTAGGTTGCTTATGTTTTGTCTCAAATAAGTGCTTTGTTTTCACATTTGCTTTGTTTAGTTTCCCTATTTTATTTTTTTCCTTTCTTGTTTTGGAGGAAGGAATTATCTTATTTCAATTAAAAAGGTTAATTTAAATCATGAATCAGATTTTCCATTTTTTTTATGAGTCCAAAATTTATGTAAATGGTCTGGTTCTCAAGCATAGTAGGCATGCTTCCCAATTGAGTCACCAAAATGTTGAAATTTTTGACCTCACAGGTCAAATTGTTACCCCTACCATTTGAAACATTGCATATCATGCTATTTTGTCTTATAAGTTAGTAATTTGGCCTTGAAAATTCCTTAAATTGATCAATATAAGCTATCATTAATTGTTCTTAAGGTTGTTTAGGTGATTTAAAGTCTAGTCCTTCTTTTATCGTGTACTTGTCTAGTCATTTTAGGCATCTTTTAGCCATTTTTAGTGGTAAGAAGGGTATAGAGTGTCCTATTGACTGTAATAGAACTTTTCAAGGTCATTATATGAATAAAATATGGATAATCATATTGATCAGATTCTAAACTAACTTCATGACTCAATTTGTAATTTTGACCCTTTTGTGCCCTCTAGAGAAGGTTTTGATAGTATATAATTAGAAAAAAGATTTATTCCATATTTATTCACCTAATAAAAGATGTTAAATATTTATTAAAATGTTTTATAGCATCTCAATCAAATCTCCTTGGTGAAAATAGCCTTTTTAGTGTAAAATTGGCCTTTTTGAGGCATTCATTTTGGTTTTCAGAGGATTTTTGAGAAAAAAGAATAATAAATGATTAATTGGGTCCTTAAATATTCATATTAGTATTTTTTAGTAAGTTTTGTGTGAAATTTTTTCAAAAACCAACTTTACTCCAATATTGACCTTTTTGGCATGCCTAAAAGGGCAATTTTTGAATGCTTAGTGTGAGAATAGAAGAGAGACATAGTATATGAAAATTTGGAAATCATTATGGGTCTAGGTAATATTTAAATTAGTGGTATGGGTTCACATATAGGTGCCTTAATATTTATTAACAATTGCCAAGAGTGATAGCAGGTCATTATAGCCTATGCATCTAAGAGTGGTGTATTCTTGGACCTATTTCTCAGGCTCAAAAAAAATGGAGAGAAATGGTTTTTAGGGATGATTTTATGGTAATTAGACTCTTTAAAATCTTTGTATCATTTTATAAATCCTTTCAAGAAGTTATTTATAGCATAAGATCATGTTTCTTTCACTATCTTAGAGAATGGTCCTTTGGGCTAGTTTTGGATCCAAAAATGAGTTGTTCAGCATTTTTTTTCATATTTATATGTTATAAAATTAAGATATAATTCATGACATAGCTTCTTCATGAAACCATAGGTTCATAGGTATCCATTTGGAGCATATCTCTTTTGATAAAATTTGAGCTAAGTTTCTTGAAGTTACATGATTTAAAATGCATTGAGGTGAAAAAAATGATGATGTTTGAGGTTTTTAAGGTTTTATTTAGAATTTATCATGTCTCCTCTTAACTCAAAAGTCATCAATAAATCCATCACTTAGCATATATACCTCTACAAGAACTCCATGGGAGCAAATTGGTTAATTTAGTTGTTCTAACCACTATAAGCAATGTTTTGCTATGTTGGAGGCCTAAGCACATCCAAGGAGACTAGATTAGGATCACCTAATATGTAAGGTATTAAATTTAGCATAAATGGTTGAATATGAGGCCAAAATGAAAAATAAACCATGAAATAATATATCTTATCACTAGGCTAGAAGGCCTAATAGAAGTCTCAATGTTACCTTATTTGCAAAAATTAAGGTAACTTTATGATTTTTAAGGTAAACTAGTTTATTTTTTCCTATAACCTCATAACAGTGGAAAATGATTATTAAAGTTGGGTATATGTGTCAAAGACACTCAAGAAAGTCAAGAGGTTATAATTCATCATGATAACCTTAAATCATTCCATTACCTTCCTCTATCCATACAAGAGGATTGTTAAAATCAGTCAATAGTTACCTTGATTATTATTCAAGAGATGATATGAGTGTGTAAAGATGAGTAGAAGGTATATGAGTTTAATGTAGGATCATTATAAATAAGGAATAATAAATGTGATAACAATGTATACTAGGGACTATGTATAGAACTCCAAAGGCATCTTCAATATCTTAAACATAGGTCAAAGCATGTAGCATGGTGTTGTAATGGTAACGAAATGTCTTAATAAGCCTCAACGAAACCTTCCCACTTTCATGATTGTCTCACAATATTTAAAATGACCCTCTATGCTTATATGATCACTCAGTCCCCTTTTTGCAAAGATTAAGGTCTGTTTGGAGAATTTAAGGTATTCTAAAATGTTAAGGTTTCATGTTTTTATTCTATATGTTATGTTTTGCCTTAAAAACTCCACATTGGTTCAATAATAGGTCTAAGGTTCTCTAATATGCATTTGGTTTATTCTTATAAGTAGTATTGATTTCCATTTTGTATCATTTCCATACCACTATCTATTCACTCTCATCACTACCACTTTACTATGTTTTATACCCTTGTTTCATGTTTCCATCCTTATCATTCCACCTTCATTGCCACCTTTCTCCACTGTTTCATCCTCCTTCCTAAGAATTAACTATGTCAAAGTACTCTCCATACCCCCTTGGAACCTCTTAGAAAGGATGAAATAAATTTTTTTGAATCCATATTAGTCATATACCCTATTAAGGTTGTAATTCATATATATAGCCAATCATTTGGCCACTAATCCTATAAATCATTCAAATTATTAAGGAGGCCTTTCAAGGGTGAGTGGGTGAAACAAGTGAAGAATGGTGATGGTGAGTGATAAATAAGGACCCAATTCACAATCATAATAATTAACTCAAAGAGACATTTATCTTGAGTGGTCACATATGGACTATCATAGTCTGTATGAAGGGTATATCTCTCATTGATGACTATGTTTTGAGGGTATAGTCTAGTGTTACAATTAGTGTTTAGAAGGCAATGAATTATATCAATTAGATGATTAAATATCCAATGTGGAGCCTTTTCAAAACCCACCCACATAAAAATAAAAATTCCTTAACAACCCTAAAAGATCATAATTTAGAGGAATGGACACCTACTATATTCCCATCACAAGCCTATAGTCATATTGTGAGACAAAGAAGGTTACGTGGTGGATAGATGAGGTCACTATTAAGGAATTTTGTGGGAAGGATTGATAAAATTTATTAAGGTGAGATTATATTAAGGAATTCCTATAAACTCACACCAAGAGTGACCATCTCAGCTTACTTAAAAAATATTAAAAAGGCAAGACAACTACAACTATCCTTAAGGAGCATACCACCATTCAAGTTAGCATTGAGGATGTGAAACACAATGGTATAAATATATAAGTCACATTAAAAATTAAATTATTAATGAGAAAAATGATGTTATATGAATCAAAGATCATGTAGAAGGTTCTCAAAATTCAAACACAATCATACCAAGCTGTGAAATGGAGAACTACAACCACTAAACACATTCAAGTATATGTGTGTGGATGTCTACTTATAAAAGGTGATGGTGTATGTGTCAAGGAGGTTGATCCATGAAAATTTTCATAGGGTTTTAATTTAATGGAGACCCTAAATGAAAACCAAGCTCTTTTGTTCATTCCACCTCAAGATGAGATCTACAGTAGACCTGCTTAGAGAAGCTATAGCCAAGTACATGAAATATATGTAAGGTAACTTCAAGGGTTTGCATAAATGAATACTTATAAAGAATAATGGGATTAATTAATAAATAAATATTCAAAATTTCAACTCATAATAATTTTGTGTGATCATGACTCTTGTGTCATACCTACCTATAGTCATGGTCCGTACAAGCATGAAAAGTATAGTTTCAGGCATTTTAAACAAGGTTTATGATCCAAGGAAAATAGTGATATATGAAGATGTTTGATGATTCAAATTATTTTTTGGGAGAATAATAGTTATTATATAAAAGTACTTTTTCAACCATGTTATAGAAATCAAGTGACTTTCTAAGCACATACAGGCCTATGCTCATACCAAATCCTACAAAGAGGTTGATTAAACATTTTAAGGCTTAAAGAGACTTACTGAAATTGAGACATGGTCAACCATAAATAGTATATCTAAATAAATTAAATGATAGGATATATTTAGGTTTCAATAGACATTAAGGAGAGGGAAAAGAGAATACTTACAACCTGCTACAAGAAGCAAGACTAACTTTGAGTGGTAAAGTGTTCTTAGTATAGTGATATGAAAGGTAAGATGAAAAATATTTTTTTTTTTATGAAATGGTAAATGTAAGAGTTATAATAATATAATTTTTTATCAAATTAATACAACTATGAACACATAAAACATTCCTTGAGCCAACAATATAGCTATAATGACTATCAACTAGACAATGTCAAAGAAAAACCATGCTTTGCGGAGTTTATAAAGTTTGGATGATCAAAATGACTAAGAGAGGGAATTATAGACTAAAATAAGATGATGAGAATATTTTTAAAAAATTTATGAACTATTTTTCATCTATATTTATGGTGTTTAGAGCAACATACAGTCAATTTACCAAACATTACACACAATGAGGTTTTCTACAAGTCTACCTTGGAATTTTTGAGGTTTGGAGTTGCTAGAGAGATGATCCAGACCTAAAATTTTGTAAACAGGGTCATAATGACAAAATTAATACCCAAATATATTTTTTCATGGAAAAATAGGTAAAATATCCTCTATTTTATCTCATAGGTAGGCCACTTTCAAGCAAGCATGAAGGTAGACAATGGTGAAAAAGTGACCAAACAGAGTATTGATTATCTTGGGAACACTCTGGGACACTTTTATATGTTATTTTAAGGTTTATTTAGTGTTGAATATCATTAATTAATCCAAAATATGATGATAATCAAATTACAAGTGGTGGTGAGTGGCCATTTACAGGTAAACCCCACTAGCCTAGACTAGGCCTATTACCTAAAAGGGGGTCATTTCCAATTCCAAGGTATAAAAACCATTAAAAATAATTTAAAAATGTTAATTTGGATAAATTTATGTGTTAAATTCTTTTTTTTCATAATAATTCATGAAGAATCCGTTTTTTGGCCCAAGCTCAAGATAGGGTGCACAGAATGCAAGAATCATCTCGATAGGCCAACTTGAGATGATCACACTAGCAAGGAGGTTTAACATGGTAAATAAATGAGTAATGGGATATTATATGGGTTATTTATATTATATTTTTTGTAATTTTTTCATAGTTTTTATGTCACATATTCATGAATCATCTTTAAGGGTGAAAACTATCAAAAACACTTTTAAGACCCCAATTTGAAACACTTTACGGAGATAGAGTTTTAAACCTCACAAAATGACATATTTACCTCATAAAATCTACCATAGTTTGTATTAGACTCTCATATGATCCTAAAAATTTAATTTTCTTATACCTTCCTTTGTATAAAATAGTACAAAAACTATATTTTTCATGTTTTTAAGCTAAAATAAGGGTTATTGAGCATGTAGAATGATACAAATCACATAGGAGGATATATTGGAAGGTTTTTAGTTTTATAAAATTAAAAAATGTATAATAAATAATCAATATATTCAAAATGGTGAAAATATCCTCTATTTTGTCTAAGAGATAGGCCACTTTAAGGGAAACGTGAAGGCAGACAATGGTGAAAAAGTGACCAAAAGGAGTGTTGATTATATTTGGAAAAATTTGGGAAAATTTTATATGTTATTTTATGGTGTATTAAATTTGTAATAAAATTAATTAATCCTATATATTTTTATAATCAACTCAAAAGTGGTGGTGAGTGGCCACTTGCAGTCAAACCCCACTAGCCTATACTATGCCTCTTGCCCAAAAAGGGGTCATATCCACTTTCAAGGTCTAATTAAAATTAAAAATAATTTATAAATTTTTGGGGATATATTATATCTTTTAAATCTATTTTTTTGTATAATAATTCATGAATAAGCCATGTTAGCCCAAGTTTAAAAAAAGGTGCACAGAATGCAAGAATCAACTCGATAGGCCAACTTGAGATGCTCACACTAGAAAGGAGGTTTATAATGGGACATAAATAATTTAATGGATGATATATGGGATATTTAAATTCCATTTTTTGTAATTTTTTCACAATTTTTACTTAACATATTTATGAATCATTCTTAAGGGTGAAAACTATCAAAAACCCTCCTAAAACCCCAATTTGAACAAGTTTGCAAAGATGGAGTTATAAAATTAAAACAATTACATATTTTCCTCCTAAAAAATACCATAAATTTTATTATAATCTCATATGTTCCTCCACATGTAATTTTATTGTACTTACCTTTGTACCGAATATTACAAAAACTATACTTTTCCATGTTTTAAGGCTAAAACAAGGGTTATTGAGCATGCAGAAGGATAAAAGTAACTTGTGAGGATGTATTTTAACTTTTTTAACATTATAAAATTTAAAAAATTATAATAAATCATATTTAGTTTCCCAAACCATTCAATCCTTTTGGGCTAGTCAAAAAATGACTCAAAAAGGCAAGCCTTCCAAAGGCCATTTCATTGTTCTAGTACCTCCACAATGATCTAGAACAAAAAATTTGACATGGATATTTTAAGGATCATATTAAAATTTAATAAAATTATTTTTTAATGTTTAAAACACGTGTGAGCTCCCAGGTGCAAGATTTCTCTGTCTAGGGCTAAAAGGGCTATTTAGGCCTAATTTAGCAAGGAAAAGGTGCTAGAAAACATGTCTACACTTAGAATTTGGACACAAAATTTGGTATGGATATTTATTATGATATATTTTACCTTTAATATTTATTAATTTCTCATAATAACTTACATATTATCCTATATAATGATCTTTTTATAAAAAAGGCTACAAGGAATTCATGAAAAATGCCTAAATTTGGTGTTAAATCAAGTTTTCTTGAGTTTTTAATGGATAAAATAACCTTGTAAAAGTTATGGTATTCCATTTATAATCCTTACATTTTTTATATATGTATGCCTCAATAAATCTTTAAGAAACATCCACTTTCTCCTTCTACACCTTAGTGAAAAATGAGAGTTTTTTGGAGCTAGGAGACAAAATGAATGAATATAACTCTTCATAAGGTCTTATAAAGATAATAAATGGAATTTTATGCCAAACATAAGTGTTAAAAATACAAATAAATTTTTTATAACGTTTTAAATGTTTAAAAGGTCTTTACACTCCAAGGAAAGCTTCCTTCCTCATTCCTATACCACCTTTGGATAATAAGTCAAAGTTGCCTTTGGGAAAGATTCTAAGAGTCCTATGAAGTTGGGGAAAAAACATGAATTAGTTTAGGAGTCAAATAATAATTTTTATATTAATTTAAAACCCATATTCAAGAGGGATGACCTCTCCAAGAATCTAGAGCTTTGGAGTAAAGTTTTAGGCACCTAGATTGGTCAAATATCACAAATCATGGATGAAGACTTATTAAAGATATCAAAATTAACACCACATGAAATGATACACAATATTTATAAAGGAGATTAAATGTATTATTTATAAAATTCTACATTTGGTTTCAAGAAAGAAAAATTAAAAGTCAAATTTCCTTGTTGTTGGGGTTCTTATCTTCTCTCTCCTCTCTCTCATTTGCTCTATATGTAAGCCAATTTTTGGCATTTAAAGGATCCTTAACTTGAGTGGTGACAATTACATGATTATAAAACATTTTTAATTTCCTATTTTCATGAATAATATAGAATTCATACCTCCTCAAAGCTAGATTTAGTCTATTTAAATGGTTTATTGATAGATGATAATGACAGTTCTTGCTTCCTCTCATCTTTTTTTTCTTATTTACCTATTTTCAGGTGTTAGCTCATACTTATAGTTTGAATAGTGTGCTATAATAATATTTTTTAATGCAATTTTAATATTTCTTTGGTTTCCTTGAGTGACCTATTGAGTAGATGCCTTAGATCATGTATCAAGCCTAAGCCTCTATGTGAAATATTGATGTTTGCAGGCTATCATTTGAGAATTGTAATCAGGTTTATGTTATTGTTCATCACTTTAGTTCATAAAAAAAATTGGAGTTCATATTTTGGTGTATCACCCTAGTTAGATAGGTTTTCCTTTCATTTCACCCTTTTTCCCTTTTTCTTGCAAGATGGTCATATAGAATAGGGATCCTAATTGATACATCAAGGGGAACTAGCCCTTATAATCTAGAGACTAAATCTACCTATTAGGAAACCCATATCATAATATTTTCTCCATGTTACTTCATACTATGAAGGCCTAAAACTACCTTTATAAGGGTGCAAGTCTCGAAGACAATAGTAACTATCAAAGGAATAAGCAATGTCACCCCCCTGCCACACACACACAAGAGAGAGAGGCTTAAATGTAACCATAAACATATCAAGATGAATTATCCATTATCTTAAATAATCAAGGCATAACATGAGAATCAAGTGTGAAAAAAATGGATGCATTAAACTCACTTAGTGTATGTAGATAAATATGATTTATTCCTCATATGACTAGGATAAAATAATTTTATTTTTATTTTTGACTTTTATGAATTTTTTATATTTTTAAATTTTTTGACAAACTAAACAATATGAGGAAGGCACATGTAATACATATCACAAATAATAAGAAATATATTTACAGTACTATGGTATAATAAATATGTATCAATTAAGCCTAAGATATTCCTTGCTAGGCATTAATGTTTTTTGTAGGGGTAGTTAGAATCTAGCCAATATGTCTCATCATATAATAAGTGATTAGATTCATCAAAGTTTTGGTAATATTGGTTTTCATCATTGATTTTTAAATTTGGTAATTTTAGATTTCCTTTGAGAGGTTGATTTTCTATGTTAGTATTAGGTTTTTTGTAAATAATTTATAGGAAGATTTATTTTTTCTTGATCAATTAACTCTTAAATTTTTTCTCCTAAAGTAATGCATTTATCTCTTGAATGTTATCTTATTGCATGGAATGAATAATAATTTTTTTATCTTTGTGATAATTTGGCCTATAGTTTGAAAACATTTTTTGCATATTTGATAATTTGATCACGTTTTTGTTCAATTAGTATTTCAATATGTTGTATTTATTATTTAAGAAGTATGTAGATTTTGTTGAGATGTAGTAAGTGTTTATCAATGTTTTTATTTGAACATAAAAATAGATGAAGTATTATTTGGTTCATTATTTTTAGCTTTGTTTGATTTCTTAATATATTTTTTCTTTCTTCTTAATCCAAGTATTAGGTAGCTTGGTAATTTCCACATCAATATGAAGGTTTATTTCTTAAAAGGTGATGTTTTGACCCCAGGTTGGAGTTCTTATTCCTATAGATCAATAACCCTATGTGTAAGATGAATAAACGATTTTTGTTTTGTTAAAAATATCCTAAATTTTATATGCTCTATTAGACCATTGATAAATATATGTTATCTTTCTACATAACATGGTTTTTAAATTAATGAATGCATATGATAATGAAATACAAATATGAAATCATGCATGGTTTCATTGTGACCTTATTTCAGATGGTAAAAGCTTTTGAATGTAGTTCTTGGTATATTATTAGTAATGTAATTATCTATAAATAATTTTTCCAAATGTATAATTTATTTATGGTGACACTCAATAAATAATAAAACCAATATAAGGCATCACAAACTAAAGTTATAGGCAAAAACCTAAGCATCATCAAATGACAGTCCTCACAATAGACTCAGAAGATAATGTTTCAAGGGTGTTCTTCAATATTTTCATGACCATAAATTTATTTTAATTTTGGAATGATCAATTCATGTGAAAGATACATGTCTAATACATATTTCTTTATAAGATGTATATGCTCTATATTGTTTAATGTAAGCCTTAAATAATTCATGGTCCAATTTAAAATATACATTTTCTTTTGTATGTCTCCTATAACATGTCTCATAGTGGTTAAATCATGTGTAAAAGTGATGAAATTCTAAATAATCTCATTTAAATTTTGAATCATTTCATGTAAATTAAGGGTAGGTACACTACTTTGCATAGTTACATTATGTTGTGTGATAATCAAACATTTAGTACATAGTATGGAGGATGTAAGAACATAAGAATAAACCCTATAGGAATTAATTACCCTTCTTACATTATTATTTTATATATTATTAACTTAATAAAATAAGTTTTTCAAGGCCAATGAGATGTAGAAAGGTTGGTAAAGTGGGTTGGTTGTGCCCAACCCCACTCATGTTCAAATATCATAAGGAATAGAGTATGATAATTGTGGTCATTTGAGTT
Organism: Torreya grandis; assembly: GCA_037957365.1. Classification (NCBI taxonomy): domain Eukaryota; kingdom Viridiplantae; phylum Streptophyta; class Pinopsida; order Cupressales; family Taxaceae; genus Torreya; species Torreya grandis. The sequence continues at coordinate 1,669,927 of JARHVA010003801.1, read as the reverse complement.
AAATTCATAATTTTAGTGGTTGATGGTGGTCATTTGAGTTTATTTAATTCTTAGGAACTAGGCCCCAAATTGTGTCCCAGACCTAGTCCATAGTTATAATCTCTAAAAATCTACATTACCAATAAAAAAACAAGGGTTTTTAAGAAAAACATGCACTAAGAACTTCCCAAAGACTATGATTAAATCTCCCACTGATTATTATATTTTTATGTTGTAATTTATTTAAAAAACATAAAAAATAACTCCATCATTTGAACTAACCATGTTTTACATTATAAACATGACTATATACAAATAAATTTCATCAATTTTGCTAATTCAAACCATGATGCTAAATAAGTAATAATGTAACAACCCCTTAAGGTTTACTAGAATTAAGTTAATTTTTTTAACTCAGCAACATAATTTACCCAACATTAATAATCCTTAACTAAATGTATAATTTAAGATAATCTATGTTATTAACCAACATGTTAAGTATGTGATTCATTTATCCAATGATCAGTATAACATATATTTATTTACTTTCAAAAATTCAACAATATAATGTACAAAATTATCCAAGTTAATAATTTAGCCACTACTAATTAAGTAATAGAAATATAGATATATTAAAACTAACAACTAATTTTATAAAATTAACATCAAATATTACAAGTATGTAATATTACATGACTGAATATCATATTATAACTATATAATGTTCCATAGAACATATGAGTCTCAATGAAGTCATTAATATTAAAAAATAATCATGAGTAAAGCCTCTATGGGTTGAATATTGGCAGGGGAGGGAGAGTATCATCTAAATTATTTTACACACTAGCCATGGACCATTGATCCCCTAAACAATCTCCCAACAATGGAATGGACCTCCCTTCACAGATGGGTAGATGGTGATAGTGCATAAATTAAGAAAGATAACTAAAAACTTGTGTGTTATAAGATAAGTATCACATTCAACATATCATAAAGAAATATTTTATAACATGATATAATGAAATACATGCAAATTAAATCAAATAGGTGAAATGAAAATGCTCAAACCATAAGCATTATTTTGACCAAAGTTTTAATATAGCTTTTCTAAATCTCAAGATCAATCAAGTTCACACACACAACTCATTTGAATATCTTCATTATGTCAATTAGTATCACTACTTAAGTATAAATGTCCATCTCCCTAATTGATTAGGGTCATTAATATCATAATTATCCATTTTTAATATTATATTTAACTAACAGATTCAAATGCTAACTTTCATAAAAATGTCAAAGCACAAAATAATATAAGTAAATCACTATTTACTAAACACTTCATCTCATGCTTCTAACTAATATAAACCAACTAAATATATTTATATGCAACCTTAAAACTAACCTACATAATTTATTTATTATAATCATAATACTAATAATCATCTAATTCTTTATTCAAAATTAATGATCATTTACTATATTAACTACTTTTAGCTCAGATTAAAATATTTATAAAGTTATAATCACTATAATTGCTTAAAACCTATTTCTCATATAGTCTTATAACAAACCAATCAATATAATGAAATCTTATAATATATTTATAGAATTGAATAGTCCATTATTTATTCAATAATACCTAATGAAACTATCATTTAAATATATTAATATAATAACTACAAGATTCAGGTAAAAGAATTTTTTTCCCAAACCATAGTTTAATTCTAGGTTATTATCATATGTTCGTAAACCAAACACAATAAAGGTATATATTACATATAAGACTTAAGTATCAGTTCAAGAGTATACAACCCTATCTAAATATCAAAAGGTAATAAACCTCATATTTAATATACATATATCACATTTATGAATGAATTCATGCATGTGTGTGTGTGTGTGTGTGTGTGTGTGTGTGTGTGTGTGTGTGTGTGTGTGTGTGTGTGTGTGTGTGTGTGTGTGTGTGTGTGTGTGTGTGTGTGTGTGTGTGTGTGTGTGTGTGTGTGTGTGTGTGTGTGTGTGTGTGTGTGTGTGCGTGCGTGCGTGCGCGTGCGTGTGTGCGTACGTGCATATATAAATAGTATGGTCTACATAATTTTCTATTGACCCTTTATTTACACACACACACACATTGAAATTTAATAATTTAGAACTAAACATCAGTTTAAGAAATTCCTTCAAACTACAAAATTTAACCATGACCCAGTATTTAAAAACATACAAACACATAATATTCCCATCCATGCAATTTTTTGAAAATAACTTAATTACTCAGTAGTAAAATAGTTTTTTGATTCAAATTCTCCATATCATAAATTAAAATCTAATTATCTCAGATTATAGTTACAGTCCTGACTATTTAAACTAGTTGAACATCTAACTATGTAAAAACAATCTATTTTTTTTATTTATTCAAAGCACGTTTATTCCACTCAACACAAACATTAATATATTTACAAATATTAAAAATGTTGAGATCGTATTCCTAATCAATTGCATAATCCAGACCTCATCCCAAATACACATGTTCCAATAGTCCAATGTTCAAGTAATAAAGTAAATCAACAGACAATTTTGGTTTAGTTTCCCCATTAACCAGAATATAAAAAATAAAATTAAAGGTTTAATGAATAAGAGAAATAATACATAGTTTGTCTACCCCTACCCAAGTTTCCATCAAAATAACATGAATCACAAACCCTAGATTTGTATATATATTATAGCAGTTAAAATCAAATATACATCATCAATTTAAATTCTTGACTATTATATTTGCACATGCAATATAAAATAGTAGGGTTAGGGTTTGTTTGTACTCGGCCTTGTGGATGGGTTGAGCCCATCTCCAAAGTTATTTAAAAATGACCTTGGTTATTTTTATATCATTACCATAAAAACTCAAGACTTAAATCCATGGTAGGCAAACATAAATTAAAAAAACCAAAATAAACACAACATTTTAATTTTGTGTATAGTTTGGTTAAATATGACCCTATTAAAGGGTTTTAACTAAAATAATGAAAAAAATAACTCTAAAGCTAATGAACATAGTTATTCAAAAAAATTGGGTTATTTCAAAATCATCTAAAATAACTATAGGGTTGAAACCCCTGTTATATTTTGTAGATTTAAAGATATAAACTATCACAAATAATAACCTTTAATTTTATTGAAAACCCTAGTTCATTTTTAGGTTTCATTTTCCACCTTAATAACCATAACAAAATACACACACATAGCTAGTGTCGAATGGAGGGTTTTATACATGCTCACCATATAGATGGGTTATACCCATCCTTAGGTTTGACCATGTATAACCCCATATATATGCCTTCAAATATCAATAAAACTCCACAAAATCTAATATAATTAATCAATGATAGAAAATTTTTATTCATTTAAAGTATCTATGATGAGAAACTAGAAAATATTTTTCAATAGACCGTAAATTCTCCACTTTTTAAGTAGAGTAAGATAAAATTTAATTTTCACCACCATCCTTTGATTTCCACTATTTTATACCATCCCTTACTACATAACCCTCAAATTTCATTTATCTCCATATATTTCCAACTTGCATGCCAAAATTTTATCATAATCATTTCCTCTAAATCCTCAACAATCGAGTTAACCAGATGAAAACCATAGTGAATAATTTGTGAAACCAACAAGGTCAATGTGATTACCATAATGACTCAAAGAATATATAACACACCACTAAAATAAGTCTTATACTCTTAAATATTCCAAATGAAAAAAAAAAATCATTAAAATCTCATGATGGTCTTCGACCAAACTAAACATGCTAAATAATTTCCATGAAAAATGATATAGCTCAAAAATGGGCCTTTGACCAACCATATAATCTTTATTTAATTAAAATATAAACAAAGTCCAAGATAAACCTTTGACTCTAAAACATGCCATATGCCTTTATTTAGTATTCATAACCTTCACTAACTCAAACTTGGTCTAAGGTGAGCCATTGTTAAATAACGCAATAAAAATCCTCTTATTTATAATCTATTGTTTCTATTTAACCAAACATGAATTATGGTTAGTCTAAAAACATCATACATATTCCATCTATTCTATAAATAACATATTAATTAATTTTCATATAATGATATTATGATGTTCAAAACATATATTAGTAGAAATAAGTGGAAACATTCTCAAGATAGTGGAATTATACTTTTCATCACAACAAGATCATATAAGGACTTCAAAGCACAAGTTATGACAAATATATACATGAAGTGAAACCAAGAAAAATTTTAAATTATGAAATCACATTTAGATGTTCTAATAAGAGTTTAATTTATATGCAAACATGATAATCAAACACATCTAACTGAAGATAACATATTAGTCATTTAATTCATGTCATAAGAAATAATATCTAACAACTATCACATAACTAGCAGACCTATATTCTACATGGTGTGTGTAGGGTTTTTGTCTCATTGTCTCATCCCCTACTTGTCTCCATCTGCACCATACTCTATAATGATACCCTCCCTTGGTCATAGTCAAGAGGGTAGACTCCATCTTGCATCCACATTAGTATAATAAATAATAGTTATACTGAATCATGACAATCATAATAGACTAATTTTTGACCTTTTATGCATGACTAATTTGTGTTTTCCCTTTGGCTCTTTTTTGGTTTGGGCTCTTTCCCCTTGTTCTTTACATTTCCCCCTTTTTATTTTCCTTTAGTATTTTATCTTAGCCTTTCTTGTTTTACTTTCCCTAAAGTGCCCTTAAAAAAAGTTTTGAAGGGAAACTTCCCTTTGAAGTGCCCTTCAAAATTTTTTGAAGGCACTTTTCCTTGCCTTGTTTTTGCCCATGTGACCTTTCAAATTTTTTTGAAGGGCACTTTTTGTCTACGTGACCCTTCAGATTTTTTTTAGGGAAATTTTTGTCTAAGTGACCCTTCAAAAAAAAATTTAAGGGCACTTAACCTCTTTTCTTCCTCCAAGTGACCCTTCGAGAAAAATACTGAAGGGAACTTTTCATCCAAGTGACCCTTCGAAAAAATTTGGAAGGGCACTTTTGCCCCAAGTGTCCCTTCAAATTTTTCCAAAGGGAACTTTTTTCTTGGTCTTTCCCAAATGCCCCTTCTAATTTTATCTAAAGGGATATTTTTTCTAAGTGCCCTTTAGGATATTTCTTGAAGGGTCACTTTTGACCATTTTTTCCAAGGTTACCCTTAGATATTTTTTATGAAGGGCCATTTGTCCATAGCCTACCCTTCAAAAAGGTTCTAAAGGGCCATTTCCTTTGGAAATTCCCTTTAGAATTTTTTTAAGGGACCTTGTGCCCCTATATGGGTGTGATTCAAATTTTTTTTGAAGGACACTTTCCAAAGTCTCCTTTGGGAAAATTTCCTGAATGAAACTAGCCATTGCATAGAGCCAAAATTCCTAAAATAATTCCTTCAGACAAATTATCTAAAGGAATTACTTTGGGAAAATTTCTTGAAACAATAATCTTAACCCATATGGATTCCCATGACATGCCATAGAATGTCAATTTTGATGCAACCAACTAGTCATTGGGGTTCAAAGACATGACATGCCATAGAATGTCAAATTTAGGGTGGCCAACTAGCCATTGGGTTCTCATTGATGATGTGTTATAAGACATCAAATTTAGGTTGGAAAACTAACCATTGGTTTCACATTGGTGACATGATGTAAGATATCGAGTTCGTGCCCAAAGTATTCAAGAAAGAAGTAAAGCCATTTAGAAAAATTGAATGACTCTATAGTGTAAATTAGGATTTGTCAAAGGCTTAACTTATAAATTTTATAATAAGGAAAATTAAAACACTTGAAGGAGTAAGCAAGGAGTAGAAGGACTCAAAAAGGGTCTTAAAAAAATAAAATTAAATTTTTCAAAAGAGCTTTGCTTATAAGATTTTATAAGTAGAAGCAATCAAAAACCCTAAAAGAGCAAGCAGCCTTGATAGTGCAAATCAAGTTTCCAAACATGCTTAAATTATAAGTTTTATAAGTAAAGCCATTTAGAAAACATGAATGGGTCTACAGTGTAAAATATTGAAGATTTCAAGAAGAATATAAGGTTTTAATAGCAATCCAAGCCATTTATTATGGAGGGTCATCTCACCATTAGTTTTGTAGTGATCCTAGTCATTTCAAGAGGGCAAATAAAAGATAAGGACAAACTCCAACTGAATGAAAGAGCATCTGCAATCAGTTTCACTAGGATGGTGATGGTAAACTATTTTAGAGTCTTCTATTTTGGTGCCCAAGATCTCTCTTCTCTCTCTCTTTTTGGATATAAATAGGGCCCTTGGGATCTTGTTTTATCATCCATAGATAGTATAATGAAGCCCTACTAGAATGTTTTGCCATTTTCTTGCCTTTGAGTAAAGAAGCATAAGTCTATTTTCTTTCTAAGTTCTGGACATTTGACTAGGCATGCAAGAGATATAGAGTGACAAAAAATAATGTTTTATCCTTATATTCTTTATCCTTCATGCTTTTGATCAAAGAGTTGATCCAATAGGTCATGGAGAGTGCATTCTAGATGCATGATATTTTGCATATATGTAACCCTTTTCTAGACTATACAAGTTGTATTTATAATTACTTACTTTGTGTGATCTCATTAATTTTATCTCTACATTGAAATACTTATTTTGTATTCTTCTAGAGCTTGAGGTATAGACTATATTTTGTTGTATTGTACATAAGTATAGGGCATACATGTGGATACTAATTCTTGGTGTATAATCATTTTAGACTAGGATTTTTATTTATACAAACTTCTAACTCTTTTCATTCATATAAGTTAGTTCAGTAGTTTTATTGCATAAAAATATAATACAAGGAGTTAGGCCTTTTATACTAAAGGTTCATTTCCACTTCTAGGCACACCCATAGGCTTGGAAATGTCCCAACATTGCCCAAATCTAGAGAAGGCCTAAACAACCCTCTTATAGGGTACAAGATTTGGAGACAACAGTTCTGACATCCCTAATGGGACCAATTTTTATTTCTATGTCAAGGTGAATACTAGTTTGGATAGGCCTAAAGTAGTAGAAACACCCCTAACCTAGAATTTGACAACTCCAAAAGGGTGTGAACCCTTGGTTCTAAACCAAATTTTATACATTATCCTACATGGTCCTCATAAGGTCCTCAATATTTTTTTACCAAGCCCCTCTAACTAAATCTCTTACTAAAGAAAAACACCCTGAACCACTCTTAGCCCCATTAAATCCTTGGCAAGGAGGTTTTGGGGAAGAAGAGGAAGAGGTTGAAAAAGTTCAAGGAGAGGAAGAAGTTGAAGAAGAGGAAGAAATAGAGGATCAAAAGGAAAGAAAAGAAATGGAGGAAAGAGGAGAGATGGATAGACATCAACCCTTCCCTACTTTTAATACCCAAAACCTAATAGATCTTCTTGCATATGGTCCCATCCCTCTGAATGCTACTAGAAATCTTCCTAGTTTCAATGGGGAGGGTCCTATTATCCCATCTGAGCATATTAGAGACATCTCTAATTTCTATAATTTCCATAATGTTACTAGGGCCAACATAGCCATTAGGTTACTTGTTATGCCTTTAAAATACAAAGCACTTGACTAGTATAGAATAGTAGAAGGGGGTTGCATTACAATTTGGGATGGCTTTGGAGACCTATTGGTGACAAGATTTGAAAATAAGAGCGATCATGCTTCCCTAATACATTGACTAAATGTAATAAGAAGATGTCCAAATGAATCCATGGGAGATTTCAATGAGAGATTTCAAAGAACATGTTATAGGTTTCCACCAATCATGAGACCTCCTCCTAGATTTGAATTCCTAACATAACTCAAAGGGATTGGTATTGATGTTGTTGTTATATTGTAGTGAATGGGAGGAATCACTCTTCTAGGTGCATATGAGCTAGCAATTGACATTGAGAATAGCTTAGTTCAAGTTGGAAGACTTCCTCTAAGAGTTTCCATGCATTTAGTATTCCATAATTTAGTTAAAGCTGTAAGCATGTCACAAGTTTCCAATGCCAATGTGAATCCAAGAGCCTTTCCTAAGAAGGTGGATAACATTGTGGACAAGGAAGAAGAAATCAGATCATTAAGAGCTCAACTCAAGAAATTTTAATATCATGCAAGTACTCCTCCTAATGTACAATAATATACTCAAAAAGGATATATATCTCCATCCCATTACAATTATCAAAGGAAAGGAGAAAATCTACAAGGTTAAAACAATAAACCCAATGCATATAATCCAAATTATACTCTTCCCATAAAGGCTATTGTCCCAGTTCATACAAATATAGTATAAGGATAATATCATGTGGGCCAATGGGGGTAGCCTCATGGTCAGTTTACACATGATGATGGAGGAACCAACTATGATTTGACTACACAAGAGGAAGTTACTCCTTATATGATAATAGAATAAGAATGTCCCAACCAAAGGGATAGTCATGGAGAAGGTAGCAGCCCAAGTGTGAGAATGATGAAATTTTAAGTAAAAGATGATTTTGTGTTGACTCAAGTCATGTAAATTTCATCCAATACAAGGGCTAATAATATATCATTAGTAGAAGTCCAACATCCATGAATAGCTCCAAGTTATGCCTCTCTAAGGCCACAAAGTGCCAATCAAAGTGTTACACCTTTTACAAGCCATGTTCCTTAACAAAATTAGAATGTAAATGTGGCTGCCAAGATTACAACATAGTAGGCTACAACTCCTTCATTACCATCAAAAATACAAGAGAAAGTGAATTATCCATCTCTAAATATTTTGGACTCATTAAAGAGAACTAAGACAAGCATATCCCTTTGGGAGGTTCTACATATACCTGGTCAAAAGGAGATTTTACAAGAGTAGTTAGCAAGCATGCATGTGGCTCCTCAATCTTCAAAGCATCATAGTGTGGCTCTCAAAAATTCTCCAAATCATATTTTGGATCCTTCTAATAAATCTGAAAATCACCCACCCTTCTACCTCACACTCATTATGAGAGATAAGTTGGTCTATAATTGTATTGTGCATAGTGGAGCAAGAACTACTATTATGCCTAAAGTAATGGTTGATAAGCTAGGTTTAAACTATGAGACACATAGTAAAGGCATGTGACATCTGGATGGAACTCCAACCAAGATGGTAGGATTGGTCAAAGGTCTAAAAGTGTTTTTACATGGCTGCCCAAGCTTCACTATCATGTAAGATATTGTGGTGGTAGACCTTCCAACACACTTTGTTATATGTTTATCAAGGGACTTTATAACCAATATAGGAGGATACCTTTCTATTTATTGGTCCTTTATATCATTCAATATAAGGTATGGAACCAAGGTAACCATAAGTACTCAGCCCTAAGCAAGATTCCACATTGAGCCATACTTAGATACAATGACAAATCAAAATTATCTAATCAGCAAAGAAGAAGAAATAGTCATGGATGGTGAAAAATATTCTACTCTTGAAGGTATTTTTAACCCCTATCTCAAAAATTACAACACTAAAACATATGGCCTTGATACTTACACTCTCATTGAGGAGTCTGATTTGGGAATTTAATATATGCATGAGGAGAATGTCCTAATTCCTTCACTCATCAGTGAAGATCATGAGCTTGATGGCATGTGGGAAATTTTATTTAATGGTTCAAGGAGAAAATTAGGCATAGGGGCTAGAATTATATTAGTTTATCCATTAAATAATCATTACTACTCACCTTATAGATTTCACTTTAGCTGCACTTGCAATGTGGTAGAATATAAAGGCCTAGTTCATGGTCTCCAATGGGCAAAGAAAATAGGAATCAAGATTTTAAAAGTCTATGGGGATAGTGATCTGATAATTCATCAATTAAGAAGTAAAGATACATCTAAGAACCCATTTCTCAAGTCTTACAAGCATAGGGTATGGGATCTACTTGAAGATTTTGATGCCTTCAACATTCAGCCCATACCAACAGACTTGAACAAGCATGCCAATAGATTAGCTACAATAGGAGCATGTTTTGACTCAATTTATAATGTTGAACAAGAGAAGGATCAATCCCATATAAAGATAATTGTGATACCTTCCATTCTAGATAATGGAGTTTCATGGAATTTTTTTGAAAGTGATGAACACATTGCACACTTTTTGTAAAATGAGGCAGGCTTGTCTTCAAGAAATCAAAAGAAGTTATATGATCATTATGAAGATAAAATTATATATCTAAAGAAAAATAAAATACCCAAGGGGATGATTACCTTAGAGAGTGTCTTCAATTAGGATGATCAAAATAAGAACCAAATAATGATCATTTCAACAAAAGAAGAGAACTATGAGAGAGTTCTAATTTTCAAGGACAAACTTTTGAAAATTGACAAGTTTTGTTCATAGCTACAAAGGCAATATTTTATTGCATTATGTAAAGAGTTTCATGACATATTTTCTTGGGAGTAAAAAGAATTTAAAGGATTTGATCGAAGTCTATCTCATCACACCATTGAGTTGGAGCATGGAGCTAAATCGATAAGACAAAAACAAAGGCCTATCAACCCCAAGGTAGAAGAACTCATGAAGAAAGAGCTAACCAAATTGATTAAGTCTAAGATTTATTTCCCATCAATAACTCAACTTGGGTAGCCAAAATTGTGCTAATTAAAAATAAGAATGGATAATTTATACTTTGCGTGGATTTTCATGATCTAAACAAAGTGTCTCCCAAGGATCATTATCCACTCCCTTCCATATAACAAATTCTGCAAGTTGTTTTAGGTTTTCAATGTTTCTTACTTCTTGATGGTTATTCAGGTTATAATCAAATATTGTTTAATGAAGAGGATAAATTCAAGACAACCTTCACCACTAAGTGGGGAAACTTTTCCTACAAGAAGATGCCATTTGGTTTATCCAATGCTGGAGCTACATTTTAAAGGGCAATGGACATAGATTTCAAAGGTTTAATCAATAATTTTTTTCTTGTTTACCTTAATGGTATAAATATTTTCCCAAATGATGTTGTTGATCATATGGGACATCTAAGGCAATTGTTTTAGAAGTGTATAGAGTACGGCATATCCCTCAATCCAAAGAAGTGCATCTTTATTATCTATGATGGTAAACTTTTGGGTCATGTTGTTTCAAAATAAGGCTTATCTATTGATCCCAAAAGGATTGAATCTATTCTAGTCTTGTATTTTCCTCAACACAAGAAAGGGATGAAAAGTTTCTTGGGAAAAATAAACTTTGTAAGGAGGTTTATCCCAAACTTTGCAATTGTGGTAAAGTCTATCATAGCCATGATAAAAAAGAACCAATTTTTTACTTGGACAAAGGAAGGTTAAGGAAGCTTTGAGGCAATCAATCAATCAATTACAAAATCTCCCACTCTCTTAAATCTTAATTTTACTAAATATTTCATTATTTATACTTTTTCTAACCTTGACACTATCTCAACTATGCTTATACAAAAAAATGATGAAGATGTTGAGCAACCAATTATTTTCTTTAGCCAAGCCTTAGAGGACTACGAAGTGAGATATTATTTTGTTGAGAAGGAATATTTAACCATCATTAGAGGATTGAAAAAGTTTAGGCATATGGTTTCTAACAACAAGATCCATATCATGGTTTCCCATCCTAGCACCAAGGAGTTTCTCCTAAGCAAGGATCTTAATGAGAAGAGAGCTAGATGGATCACAAAAGTGATGGAATATGACATTGATGTCAAGGTAACTAGCTTGGTAATAGGAAGAGGTTTGTGTGAGCACTTATAATATGAAATTCAAGATCCAAAATAGCAAGCCTTGGTAAATCAAGTTCAAGAACAACCAGTTGATCTAATGTAAAATCAAAGTTAGAGACAAGACATCATTAATTTTCTTCAAAATGGTGAGTGTCCCAATGGCTTGAACAAATCTCAAATAATGTATTTTAGGTTTCAAGATATTCCTTATTATCTTGTGGATGGAATTCTCTTTAATAAGGATGTGACCAATGTGTTGCTAAGATGCATTAACAATGGCCAATTTGATATGCTACTAGAAAAGTTCCATAATGGTGTAGATGGTGGTCACTTCTCTCCTCGAACAACAACTAAAAAAATAATGAGAGTTGGTTATTATTAGCCTAGTTTTTGTAGGGAATATTATCATTGGGATAAGGTTTTTCCTCAATGTAACTTCTTTGTTGGAAAAACAAACTTGTATCTATTCTATTGAATCCTATTCAAGTGGACCAACCCTTTATGCAATGGGTCCTTGACTTCATTAGCATGATCAACCCTCCATCAAGTTCTAGACACAAATGGATATTGACTACTATAGACTACTTCACAAGGTGGGTAGAGGCTATTGCATTGAAGGAGGTAAATAAAAATGCTATCTTAGAATTCTATGACAACACTGTACAAAGGTTTGGGGTTCTTCCTGTTATCATCTTGGATAATGCACTTGCCTTCATAAGTGCTAAATTTTTTTATTGGGTAGCAAAGAGTGGATTTTATTTGAGTACCTCATCCAACTAATACCCTCAAGGTAATGGTTTGGATAAGTCTACCAACAAGAGCCCCATCAAAATCATCAAGAGGACATTGGAACCAATCAAAGAGCATGGCATAGCAAGCTGAAGATAGCCTTATGGGTAGATAGAATCACTCCCAAGAAGTCAATTGGAAATTATCCTTTTGTATTTGTCTATTGGAGAGAAGATAGGATATCCATATCATAAGATCTCTTTGCCTTTAAACTTGCACAATAATTTGAACTACTTGAAAACACTCCCATGGAGGTTAGATTGATAGAATTAATGTAGCTATAGGAGACAAGAGATGATGTACACAAAGCTTTGTAAAACCATCAAGTTATCATGAATAAATCCTTTGACAAAGGGCAAGGGAAAGAGTGTTCAAATAAGGTGAATTGGTATTAAAATGGGATGAAGATATAACAAAACTAGGCAAGCATACAAATTTTGATACTTTATGGAGTGGTCTTTACATCATCAGCAAGTGCAAGTAAAGAAACTCCTTTTAGTTATCCAAAATGGATGGAGAAGAACTACCTATTATAGTGAATGGGATCCATTTGAAGTATTTATTTTGAACCTTTCTCATAATGTCTTATATATACCTTTTTTTAGTGTGTTTCCATTGTTTGTGTTGTTTTCCCAAAGTGCTTTGGAGCACAAGTATTTCCCTTTTAGGTGTTTTCTTTCCTTTTTTTTGGTTGTGCGTGTGTCTCTCCATATTGTGTGTTCAACCATGGCAAGTTGTGTTTTCCTTGCATGACTCCATGCCTAATGGAAGGATTTAGGTGGCTGGTCTTATGACATAGCAGGCATGTCTCCCTTGGAAATCACCAGAATGTTAACCTTTTGTGCATGACCAGTTTGTGTTTTACCTTTGGCTCTTTTCTAGTTTAGGCTCTTTGCCCTTGTTTTTTATCTTTCCCCTTTGTTATTTCCCTTTGATATTTTGTCTTAGCCTTTCTCATTTTGTTTTCCCTAAAGTTCCCTTTATAAAATTTCTAAAGGGCCACTTTCCTTCGAAGTGCGCTTCATAATTTTTTGAAGGCACTTTTTCTTGCCTTATTTTTTCCCATGTGACCCTTCAGATTTTTCTGAAGGGCACTTTATGTCTAAGTGACCCTTAAATTTTTTTTTAAAGGGTAATTTTTATCTAAGTGACCCTTCAAAAAAAAAAATTAAGGGCACTTTATGTCTAAGTGACCCTTAAATTTTTTTTTAAAGGGTAATTTTTATCTAAGTGACCCTTCAAAAAAAAAATTTAAGGGCACTTTACCTTGTTTCTTCCTCTAAGTGACCCTTTAGGAAAAATCCCAAAGGGCACTTTTCATCCAAGTGACCCTTCAAAAAAATTCCAAAGGGCACTTTTTGCCCAAGTTTCCCTTCATATTTTTTTAAAGGGCACTTTTTCCTTGGTCTTTCTTAAATGACCCTTCAAATTTTATTTGAAGGGACATTTTGTCCAAGTGCCCTTTAGGATTTTTCTTAAAGGATCACTTTTGATAGTTTTCTCTGAGGTTGCCCTTCAGGATATTTCCCAAAGGGCTCTTTGTCCATAGCTTGCCCTTTAAAAAAGTTTCAAAGGTCCATTTCCTTTAGAAATGCCCTTGAAAATTTTCTAAAGGGATCTTATGCCCTTACCTGGGTGTCCTTTAGAAATTTTCTAAAGGACACTTTCCCAAGTGTCCTTCAGGAAAAGTTCTCGAAGGAACTAGCCGTTGCCCAGAAGCCAAAATTCTTAAAGGAATTCCTTTAGGAAAATTGTCAAGATGAATTACTTTAGGAAAATTGATTAAAATAATAATCCCAACCCAAATGGATTCCCATGATATGCCACATAATGTTAATTTTGATGCATCCAACTAGTTGTTAGGGTTTAAAGACATGATGTGTCATAGGACATTAAATTTTGGGTGGCTAACTAGCCATTGGGTTCACATTGATGACGTTCCATAAGACATTGAATTAAGGGTGGCTAACTAGCCTTTTGGTTCAAATTGGTGATGTGTTAAAAGACATCAAGTCCATGCCCAAATTCTTCAAGAAAGAAGTAAAGCCATTCAGAAAACTTGAATGACTCTACAGTACAAATCAAGATTTGTCAAAGGCTTGACGTATAAATTTTATAAGTAAGGAGCCTTAAAGAACCCAAAGGAGTAAGCAAGGATTAAAAGGACTCAAAAAACTTGAAAGGGTCTTAAGCAAAAAAAATTGGGTTTTTAAAAGGGCTTTGTTTATAAACTTTTATATGTAGAAAAAATTAAAAACCCAAAAATAATAAGCAACCTTGATAGTGAAAATCAGGTTTCCCAACATGCTTGACTTATAAGTCTTATAAGTAAATCCATTTAGAAAACTTGAATGGGTCTACAGTGTAAAATGTAGAATATTTAAAGAATAATCTAAGGTTTATAGTAGTGATCTAAGCCATTTCTTATGGAGGGTCATCTCACCATTGGTTTTGCATTGATCCTGGTCATTTCAAGAGGGAAAATCAAAGACAAGGACAAAATCCAACTGAATGAGAGAGCATCTAGAATTAGTTTCACTGGGATGACTATGGTAAACCATTTTAGAGTATTTTATTTTAGAACCCAAGAGCTATCTCTTCTGTCCCTCATTTATTATAAATAGGACCCTTAGGATCTTATTTTATCATCCATAGATAGTATGGTGAAGCCTTGCTAGAATGTTTTGCCATTTTCTTACCTTTGAGAAAAGAAGCATAATCCTATTTTATTTCTAAGTTATAGAATTTTTTTTGGGAATTCAAGAGACACAGAGTGATAAAAAGTGATGTTTTATCCTTCTGCTCTATATCCTTCATGCTTTTGAGTAAAGAGTTGATCCAATAAGTCATCTAGAGTGCATTCTAGTTATATGAGATTTTTCATGTGTAACCCTTTTCTAGACTATATAGATTGTGTTTCTAGTTACTTACCTTGTGTGATCTCATTCATTTTGTCTATACATTGAAATACTTATGTTGGATTCTTCTAGAGCTTGAGGTATAGAATATATTCTATTGTATTGTGCATAAGTATAGGGCATACATGTGGATACTAATTCTTGGTGTATCACCATTTTAGACTAGGATTTTCATTTATGAAAACTTCTAAATCTTTTCATTCATACAAGTTGGTTTAACAATTTTATTGCATAACAAGCTAATACAAGGAGCTAGCCCTTTCAACCTAGAGGTTCATTTCCACTTATAAGCACACCCATAGGCCTAGAAATGTCCCAATATTGCCCAAATTTGGAGGAGGCCTGAACAACCCTCTTTTAGGGTATAAGATTTGAAAATATCACTAATGTAACAAAATAAATTACATAATCATGATCAAAATGAATCATAATATAATACAAACATCTAACTACTAGTTAACTATCATGATCACAAGTAATAAACATTATCCAGAATTATCATATTATTAATATAATTACTTAAAACATCAAGTTAACCAATCACTAACCATAAAATATAGTAATGAATAGATTAATGAGTATTGAGGAAAATCAAGATGTAACATACTTCCCCCTAAACCTAGTCATCATCCCAATGTCACTTATTTAAACAAAAATTATAAAATAACATAGTGTTTAATAGAAAATAAACATAATATCTAGTAAATATTAAGCAAACAAATGAGTAAATAACTTATGAAAATTTTCATAATCTTCTTAAGCAGCACTATCTTCATAATATTGGTTCTAGTATACCATGCATTATGACACTTCTTTTTTACGTAAACTATGTTTACAAGTGTAAATTATTCTAACTAGTATTACTATGACCACTTCAAGATCTAGATCCTGTAAAGCATTCCAATCCAACACATGATAAGAATAAACACCATACTTTTTAAGATATTACACATGGAAAATATTATGTATGAGTGATAAATCTTGTGTAAAATCAAGTCTGTACATAGGATTGACAACTTCCAAGTCCTAGAAGGGTCCTACATATCTAGGAGATAATTTGGCTACTTTTCTAAATTTTATTGATATTTTATATGGTTTTACCTAAATAAATACTTTGCTTCTAAATAAAAAATACCTTGCTATCCTTTTCATATTAGTGTATCTCTTATATCTATCATTAGCTTCAACCAACCTTTTGTTTTATTAACTTAACCTACTCTTCCATTTCAAGAAGCATATCTAGACCAAATACCACCATATTTTCTAACATCTCTTAGCTGGTTGGTGTTCTACATCTTCCATACAATGTCTCAAATGAATCCATTTTCAACATTGATTGGTATGAGTTTTTGTGTGAAAATTTAACCAATGGAATATATTCTCTCCATGTGTATTACTGGTCCATGCCATGCATACTTATAAGATCTTCTAAAACTTGATTCACCATCTCTATTTGTCCATCTATTTATAGATGGTATGATATACTAAATTTTAAATGAGTACCCAAAGCTAAATTAAGAGCCAAACAGAATCTAGAAGTCATTTTTGGGTCCCTATCCAAAATAATATTTTATAAAAGCCCATGTAAATTATATACTTTTTCATGAATCTCTTTGTAATAATAGGTGCATCATCTAAAATGTTACCATGAATGAATTGACTTACCTTGGTAAATTTATCAACAACCACCTAAATCTTGTTATGTTAGTTTTGATACTCTAGAAAACCTTAGACAAAGTGCATGATAATGATCTACCACTTTCATTTTGATATAATATGCAAGTATAACAATCCAATGGGATGCACATTCTTAGCCTTAACTTGATAACATTCTAAACATCAAGAAACAAAATATTTTACATCTTTCTTAATTCCTTTTCAAAAATATAATGACCTTAGATTTGATAAGAGTTTAGTCACACCTAGATGACTTGAATAAGGAGCATTGAGTTTAGTCACACTCCTAAAATTATCCTTATTTGATACATAAATATTTCATTTGTACCTTAACAAACCATCATCTTCAAACTTGAATCCTTCATACTTAGGAGCCTGAGCATTTTGAGCTAATGCTAGCTTTACCTATTCATAAAATTCATCTCTTGAAGAGAATTTTACCACTTGATCAAGAAAGGTAATGTTGCTAGTATCCAAAGCTGTTATATATATTCAATAATTAAGGGCATCTATATCCTTATTTTCCTTACCTTTAATGTATTTAATGTCAAAATCATAATCTGATAAGAACTCTCACCATCACTTTTTACATATTTTTAGATTAGGTTGGGTGAAGATATAATTGATTCCCAAGTTATCAATATTGAGCTCAAATGATTTTTCCAATAGATAACACCTCTAAACTTACAAATCATGAAATGTTATAGCCAATTATAGATCATGTGGGGAATAATTTTCTTCAATAGGCTTTAATTTTTTGGATTCATAAGCTACAAAAAAACATTCTTACATGAGAACTCCTCCAAGATCATCCCCAAAAGCATCGATTATTACCAAGAATTGGCCATTTAGATTAGGAACTTTCAACACTGGTGCAGAGGTAAGTCTTATTTTTATCTCCTTAAAATATTCCTCTCACTTTATTAACCACATGAAATTTTGATTTTTCTATTGAATAGACCTAATAGGTTTTTCTATCTTAGAAAATTTTGGAACAAGGTTCCTATAATAACCAACCAAACCCAAAAAACTCCTAATTTCATAGACATTTTTAGGTGTTAGCCATTTTATAATGTATTTAATATTTAAAGGATCCATGGATATTATTTTTTAAGATATAATGTGCCCAAGGTTATATACCTTTTTATGAAATAATGAACACTTTAACAACTTCTCAAAAAATTTATGTTTCTACAATTGTTGTATAGCCAACTTCAAATGCTTTAGATGTTCCTCCTTAGATTAAAAATAGATGAGGATGTCATCTAAAAATACCAACATAATTGATCTATATAAACCCTAAACATGTTGATGATATTCATAAATTTTTCTAGCATATTTATTAGCCCAAAAAGAATAACTATGAACTTATAACGCCCGTATCAAGTTCATAAAGTTGTTCTTAGAATGTCTTCCTCTCAAATCCTTAACTAATGATATCCTAATAAAAAATCAATCTTCAAGAAGAATGATGGTCCATAAATTTTATTAAAGGATACCTATTATTTATTGTTACCCTATTCAACATCCTATAGCCTATACAAAGGAAAAAGGTTCCATCCTTCTTCTTAATGAACATAACTAGCTCACCCCATGGTGACATACTTGGTTTAATCAACCCTTTGGATAATAACTCTTGAACTTAAGACTTTAACTATACTAATTCAATTTCCATCATTATGTATGGATATTTATAATGTGTTTAAAACCCTAAAATGATGTAAATTGAGAAATCAAATTATATCTTAGGGGTGAAACTCAATAATTCTTCATGAAAAACATCTCAAAAATCCCAGAGAAAAAGATAATCTTCAATGGAAGGTTCCTCTGATTACTTCATCTCATTTATTTTCACAATAAACACTTGAAACCCTTTTCTCTAAGATTTATTCAATTTAATTATGAAAATTTATATAAGATTCATCTCCCTCTTTGCTCCCTAAATTTGGGTTTGATTACCTATATCATCTAGACATTAAACTCTTTTAAGTAGACAATATACCTTAGCTTTATGTTGAGTTAACTAGTTTACTCTTAGAATCACATCATATGAACCTAATATAACTTTAAATAGATCCACTAATATAGTGAATTTAGTTATTTTGATCTCAGATTAGACCAAACATTTATCAATCTTGACCTTCAATTTGTTTCCATATTGAATTGACCATGCATTTTCCATAACTCCATCTTTTCTAGACAACTTTTTAAGCATACTAGGAGAAATAAAGCATTTATTAACTCCTATGTCAATCAAAATTAAAATTTGTTGACCAAATAAACTACCTAACATCTCAATAGGAGAAGCCTAAAACTTAGTTTGATGGTTGTCAACATATGCATGAATTATTAGTTGAAAATATCCCTATTGTAGAGTATAACCCTTATTCTTATCATCTAATTTTCCCCAAGTGTATTCCCTAGTGTAATGACCACCTCCATAGATGAAGCAGCCACTAGGTGGTCCTTTTCTTTAAGATTATTGATTTCCATTGAAATTTTTGTCACTTGGATTTTCACCCTTTGAGGATATGGAAAATCTCTCCTCATCCAAGTGGCATAATGGATCACCTCTAGGCTTTTGGGTAGCCTAAGCAATGAGGTGAATCTCTATATAGGGCTACCTCCCTCGATGTACCACTTTAAATTACAACTAATACTAAACTTGGGGGGGTTGAAAAAGGAGAAGGATAATTGAAATAAAACTAATATAATGGAGGTGATATAATATATAACATGATGACATCCAACCATATAAATATTAAAATTGAAATTGAAGGACAAATTGAAAATACACTTCTTGAATCTTTATCTTCTCATATCAATGCTATATAGTGAGGTTATCAATGAATTTTAAAAGCTAAGATGAATATAAAAGATTCCTCTAAGGTTAGTAAAGAATATAATAAATCACTTAAACCATGTACGTCTCTTGGAACACATCACATGCCCTGGAAGAAGAGGCTACAAATAGATGAAAGAATGGAACAACATGCTAAGGAATCCATAGTTTTCACAAATAAGATTCATAATACAATTGAACACACTTATAAAAATAATATATGAGGTAAAAATATTTTTTATTATTTATTAAAAGGTATACATTTGATTATTTATTTTCCATACTCAGGTGGAACATCCAATATAATGACAAAAGGCTAGTTCTTATAAAACTTGTGAGAGAGAGAAGAAGAGAGAAGTATAAGGGTCATAAGGACAAATTTAAAGATAATAAAATAAGTTATTTTTTAATTTGGAGAGATTATTTGACTAAAAATTCAAGGTCAAGAGCTACACGTGTTAATCCAAATCACAAACTTCATGAAAAGTGGCAAGAAACTCCTCATTTTGGCTCAAGAAAACTGCCTACATGATTATCCATATTTAAATGAATTATAACTGATTTGGATCAGGTATAATTATTATAATTTAATTTTATGATCACATAATGCCTATATATTCATTTTTTTTAGGCTTGGTCACTTGGAATTACCTAGAAAGGAGAAATCGTCATTTATTGTCTAGAAAACTGCTCTTCCATGCACCCTACACACTTGAATCACAAAAGAGATAATTTTATCATAAAAATACATATATTTAATGACATGTTTAAAGTCTCTATATTTCCTTATAATCATCAGGGACACCTTAAAAATCAATCCACTTGAAGTTTTCCCACTTCTCCCTAGCTTATCCATTAGGCCAGTTTTGATTGGCTAAGTTGAAACACCTGGTTTAGACATTTATGAGTTTTTAATTGTAATAAAATGGACATATGAATTTATTTAAGGTAATAATATTCCTACCAAACTTTATTTCATGTCTTGACTCCTCTTGTAGCCTACATAATATAGAAAATAGTGAGAAAAACTCTATTTCTGTCCCCGTCCATCAAAGTTCATACAAGAAAAATCATGTGAGGGAGCCTGAGAGAGTAATTTACAAGGTAAAAAATTTTTAATGATAAAAATATTCAATTTTATCATATTTACAAGCTCATTTTCCCAATCAGGTCTCTAGCAAGGGGTTTCAAGTGTCTTAGACCTATTTTTGGTCTTAAGCATTGTTCATAAAAGTCTTACATCCAATTTTCCAAAAAATTACAAAAAATAATTTTCAAAAACATTCCTTAACTCCATAGACTTATTATATTCCCATGTAAGGCATCATGAAAGATACGATTTTTGAAAACTAACCTATTGAGCTCTTTCTTCATTTTCCTATAGGTCTAAGTGAGAATTTAAGGGAAAAATGGATTCCTTTAGTTTTATTTGATTTAAAAAATCTTGGGAACATTTTTAGTGATCCTATTGACATGTAAAAATATGTTATAAATACCATATCATGCTATAAGTAAGGAGGACTCTTCATTTGGTCTTAGGCCTGCACCTTGTTCAATAGACTTGCTTGAAAATTTTGATGTTTAGACCATCCAACTAAGAATTTTTGCATTCCACAAGATTTAAAACCTATAAAATAATATAAAAAACATAATTAAATTATTTTTAAGTCATTTATTATGCTGGAAAATGAATTGGTCTCTCATTTGGCCTTTAGGCATAACCATGCCTCAATATGCTTGACCGCAACTTTAGGGTTGTAAAGTACCCTATTTAGTTCATTAAAAATAAGGGTTTTTTTTAATGTTTTATTATATTCTTAAAAATTTCCATGATTTTTTAAGGGTCCCTATAATTATTGGTTCACCACTTCATTCTTTATTGAGGCTGTAGGCTTATGTACACAAAGGAAGTGCCCTCTATCTGAGACAAAACAAAGGGCACTCACCTAATTCCTTAGATAGTTTTGAATAATTGAAGATATTAAAAATTTATTTAAGCTAATATATTAAAAAAATTAATGCTTTATGACATCATTGACCCTTCATTTACTCTAAAATCCAAGGTTGAATGTGTGAAATGAACTATGTACAAGGTTTGTTGAAATGGACTATGAATTGTAACTTTAGAACCACTTATACTTATTTTACATGCTATGAGGACCTATTTAGGTCATTTTTATTATTATTAGTGTGCCTTTATTTTTTCCATTACCTCAAATCTTCCTAAGTAATTTCATTTTTCACCTTTACTTCATCAAGACTACCCCCTTGTTGTAAGTGCATACATGATTTTTGTGGCCTAAGTAGGTTTGTTAAAATTTAATATGACTCTTGAAAATGATAATTATATTTATGAAGGTGATAAAAATATACTTCATCTTGATAACCATGCTTATATCCCTTCATGTGCACTTTGGTTCACAAACTAAGAGTCCTTCCTATGACTGAGACACCACTATCTTTTAGACCTGCATATAGGTTACCTTGCTCCTAATAAACTTGTTCATGATGATTATATGTCTTTATTGGATCCTTTTAGGTGATAAATTTCATGATTTAAGTATTTTATTTCTTTTAAATCCTTAAAACATCACCTTAGCATTAATACTGGGTCACTAATTAGACTAAGACCATTCTGCCTATGGGACCTATTATAGGTGCATTTGTACCTTTTTGAACATTGGTCATTATGTATGGGAAAATTAAATGAATTTTGAAATACACATATAATTTTATTATATATTATTTTACCTTGAAATGTATAAACACCACTTAAGACACCAAGATTACAACCCTATCCTCATACTCAGTTGTAGGTCAACATTGGTTCAATGTATGGACTGTAGGTATGTAAAAGGAACCAAGACCAAATATCCTCTCCTATTGATGATTATTTATGCCATTTTTATCTTATTAATTCAATTATACCATCCCAAACATGAAATCATTGCTTAACTTTCTTTAAAGGATATCAAAACCATTCAAAACACAAAACTTGTAGATGCGACTATAGGGTTTCAGTGTTTTGTAGACCATTTTAGGATCTCTCAATCACTATCATCTACTAATAACTTTCCTTATAAACTTTTAAAAGTATTTTTAATTTATATATAAATAGTATGGAAAAACTTTGATTCATGAAGGACATTTGGAACCTTATTACAAAATATCAACAAAATCCTAAGGAGCTCTATTTTCACATTTTATGGATTGAAGCTCTAACCTTACTCATTTGAAATTTTAAAATGATTACCAGATCCATTTTATAATTTATCATTCCTATTATGTCTTAAATAACCAAAACCACCATAAATAAGGTTTTATTATGTTTCAAATTCATCATGCAAGTACCTCAATCCTCTCCCAATACTCTTGTAGATGACTATTATGATACACAAACAATTAGGATTAGTAGATTAGAAGAATACATAATTTGTGAGATTTAAAATACTTTTGAGGCCATTTTGTTATTCTAATGAAACATCAAGATGTTGACAAGTCTAAAAATAAGCTCTTTCATTCCATTTCAATGTTGGACTTTTCTATAGATGCTAACGTAGAGGTATGTTCATGGTTGTCCGACTGTGTTTCATGCCTATGACTACAAACTATGAAGATTGCTTTGGATAATGAAGTTTCAAGGTGAGAGGTGTATACATATAATTAATAACACCATTTGTGTTAAAATTTTCAATATTACTCGAATTGCACTCAAATGCACATTTTAGGTCCAAAATCCATAAAATGCACTAAATGATTCAAACTTGTCCCTTACAAGTACTAATTTAGGTCAAAGTATCCATAAATGGGGAAATGTATTTTATGGGATAGATAACTTTAATCAGTGAATTTTGATTCAAAATGACCATTTTTCCATTTAGTGCTCTAGATCACTCTTTTATTTTAATTTAGTGGTACACATCATGTATCTTTTTTATTTTTTATTGGTAACATCCTAAATGGGAATATGGTTCCAACATATCTAGAGTGACCTTATGATTATTTTTGAGTTAAATTATAACCCAGTAATATGACTTTCTAGCTGTTTTAATTGATTGAGGACCAATTTTCAAATAATTACACAAATATTGATTAACCTTGCTTAAGGCTAATTAATCCAAATCAAGAGCTTAAGTGGATTTTCCATGAGAGTTATCAAATATTTATTTTTGAAAATTGATTATTATTATCTACATCACCTAGTGACATCATCTATGGGGTGGCATCCATCAAGCCATAAATGCACAAAATATCTGGACTATGGGTCACCCATTACTAGTTAATGCCTCCCATGCCTCTTCAATGCCCCTTCTTCCAAGGTCATCTTGAGGATAATTATGGATTTAAATCCAAATATTAGGATTATCCTCAACCACACATCTCAATCTTGAGATGGATGGTTGAGGTTGATCCTAACCAATCTCAAAAATATATAAATAGAGAGGCCATGGACATAATTTCTAAGCTATTTTGGTGTAAATTTATTATGCTCAAATATATTAAAAGCTTGAAAATTGTAAATTTATAATGCTAAATTGTTTCTACAAAGCTTCATTGATAGGATAGTTTAGTGATTCCACATCAAAAGCCTAGAGTTTTTGGAGTGGTCTTGAGGCATTGGAGGACCTTACCACCATTGTTGACAAAGACAAGGATGCTTTGTCAAGGGAAAACATGTTTTTGAGCCACATGGGCATGGTGAATGCATTTGGGAAGGTAATATGGTGTTAATTTCTTTCATTTATTTCTTGTTATCCTTTGTAATTCACATAGGAATAGATAGGATTTGTTAGTTAGTTTTTTATGCATGTTTCATTTTTTATGGACTAATGTTTGACTAACTTTCTTTGTAATCTTATATACATCTTGACATGCCTAGTGGGACTAGATGCATCCTACACCTAAAGGATATCCTTTTACAACCTTAAGAAACTTGTTTAAGCTTGTAAAATTATTTAAAATTAGTTTTCTAACTTTATTTTGCCATTTGTGGTTGCTACAATTTTACACAGTAATTGACATCAGTAAAAATACTAACATCTATTACTTGGCTTTACTAACATAGGTCAATATAATCAATAACAGTCAGATCTCAGTTGGCCGTAAATAATGTCAGTGGTATTGACCGATGTCAATCACTGTGTTTTTCAAAAAACATAGCCCTGAGACCTACTTTTCCAAAGTTACTTGTTTCAAATTCAAAAGGTATTCAAAGGTAAGGGACATCCTAATAATTTTACTATCAATTCAAATTCAAAATTCACTTAATACATGTTTAAATCACTTTTGCATGTTCAAAAATAGATTAGGAACCTTGTTTTGGTGATTAACAAAGAATTTAAGTGTTTTTGGTGACTATTTTCAAAGTTTACAACTAAGACCAAGGGTCAAATGAACACCAACAAACATTTAATTTGGGTTTAAAATTTAACACACTTGTCAATTATGGCTTTCAATAGTTTTTTAGATTAATATTGTTTTGAGAAAAGAGGTATGTTTCATGTATGCTCTTCCATTTGTCCCCTATAGGGAACCCTTGGAATCAAAAGTTCCATTCCTATTATGAATACCCTAGTCCGAGGCTTAGAAAGAATGTCACGTAAAGCACTCCCTAAAAACTTTCTAAAGTTTGGGTGATCTTGAAAAAGACCCTAAAGTCTTTCTATTTTCATGCTTTCTTTGTTTTTATGTAACTTGGCTTATGAAGGGGACTTCATCACTTCCTATAAGTTCTTTAGGAAATATTTGACCTAAGGTTTCATCTCTTAGCATTGACTTCATTTGACTCTTTTTAGATTTACACATGTGATGTAGTGGCACTTGGACATTACACTACACTGAGTAAACAAGATGATGTAATGGTTTCATAAAGGACTAGACCTTTACGTAGAAAGTCGAGTGATACAAACCTAAAACCCATGCTTTTATTTTGCATTTTTTTACATGAAACTCATTCTATAATTGATCACCCTAGAACATTCAAAACATGATATTTTAGTAGACCCCACTTTGCCATACCTTGTCAGTTTAGACTTAATACATTTGTTTTTTGTCATTAGATTACTTGGTCTTGATTGTGTCTAAAACTACTTGTTTACTTAATGAACCTATAAAAATCAAATTATCCTCAATTTTATTAAGGGATGCGTTACGCTATCCAAATAAAAAATTCATCTTTTCCTTGTTTAGTTTTTTGTCAAAATCTTTGTGTCATGACATCCACTTTGGCATAGTCATGCTAACTAGTTGAGTCTATAACTTTTACCCAATTTGTTTAAATCCTTCATTTATGATCCACATTTAAAATTGAATCTTTATGAGTTCTAAAGGTTGGTGCATCCAAGTGGGTTTACCATTTGTACACTAGGCTCATTTTAACTTGGGTTCAATTTTCAATTTTGAGTGAAGGTCATTAATTAAGACTTAAAATCAAATTATCATCTTAGTGGACTCAAGTAATCTTACTTATCACTCACACTTTAGGTCCTAGAATATATTTTATCCTACTAGAATCATGTAGCAACATTGTGCTACCCATTTGGTACTAGTTTTATACTTAGTAATTCACGTATGTCTTTACATCTTGAGTTGCTTAGTTCATTTTATCTTCTTCATAATCTAGAGATATTTCCTCTAAATTTTTAGGGTAAACTTGTCAAATTTGAACTATATTTTGTAGTGTGGGTGTATCATAAGGATCTAGGCTTTGGTGTACTAGTTTTCACCTTGGATCTTTGAGTTACCTTACTCTCTTTTGATCTATACAATTTAAAATTTACCAAAGGCTGAGTAATTTCATGAACCAAATATTATAAATTGTGCATGGTTTAAAACCACCCTCCTTTATAGTCATATTGGTACCTTGGTTTTTTAAAAGTGATCCAAAAATACTTTGTTTGGTTATCGATTATTGGTCCAAAGTTAGTCAAGCATATAGATCATCTCTTTTTAGATATGTCTCAAAGGTTCACATGTAGTGGGGCCTCTTATGGCCTTAGTTATGAGGATGCTAAATTTTATGATGGTTAAGATAACCCTATTATTTTTTATGATATCCCCATAATAGTAGGATTTGAAGATGATTACAATAAATATCAAACCTAAGAAGATCAGGATGGATCCCTTCTTAGATTGATAGAATCAAGTGCTAGACCACCTTTTGAATTTCTTATGGAACATTTACATACCTTAGTTAGAGAATGAGAACAATGACAACAATATCAAGATTTTGCATAAATAGACATACTTTCTTCTAACAAAGGAAAGGAATTATAAATAGAGTCAAAACCCATAAATATGGATTTTCTAGCTAAGATCAAGATAATAAGTCAATGTTATGTAGATCAACTTGTTGCAGACTTAACTAACTCCCTAGTTGCCACTTCAATTCACAATAAGGCTTTAAAATAAAATGAAGATATGGTGGATAGTATGCAATAAATATTGGATGAGAACATTACCATAGTGGATCAAGGTAATCTAAATGAATAGTTAAAGTCATAAGAGACCTTAAAAGATGTTCTATTTAACATAGAACATATACTCTTTAATCATCAAGAACCTATTGTAACTTTACAAACTTAGAGACCTAAACATTCAGTTCAGATTAAGGAAATCCCTCAAATAAACCAAAGATTGGTAAACAAACATAGACATTTCCAAAATCAACAAAACATGAAACAACCAAATTTAGGCAATGTTTTATAATCTAAGAATCAAAATCCTATGTTCTCAACACAAATATCAAATCAAAACCAAATAATGGATGAAACAGTATATGATCCCTATAGATCCATATAAAACTAGGGGCACATTCCACCCCAACAACAACAAAACTAGGGGTACATTCCACCCCAATAACAACAAAACCAGGGGCACATTCCACCCCAACAACAAAAAAATGAAGGGAACATTCCACCCCAAAAACAACTAAACTAGGGGAACATTCCATCCCAATATCATATTATCTAATCCATAAATTCACCAAACATGTAAGAATGGAATTCTATGAAGGAAATTGTCTAGAGATTGGAGACAAACAATAGAGTCAAAAAGTACAAATTTGATGAGATATGCCCATATCCATTTGACTTATCTATTCCCTAAAATAGCTTTCCACCTCACTTTGAGGCACCCAAATTTGACAAATATAAAGGGAAGGGAGATTTGTATGAACACATACAAACATTATTCATCTTGTGTTAAGAGGTTGCTTATAGTAGCGAGTACTTATTATGACTATTTATGCAAAGTTTGGCAGGACAAGCTCTTGATTGGATACTTAAACTACCCAAGGGATCAGTTGTAAATTAGAATGACTTATCAAAAAAAATTGTTAACTATTTCTCATACAACATAGAACATGCATTTACCATTGTTGACTTATGCAAAGCTAAATAGTGTGATGGTGAAAGTTTTGTTATGTATTTACAAAGGTGGAAAGCATTGGTAGGCCACTTTTAACACAATTTATGTAACAAATAGTCGGTTGATATCTTTAAATATAATTTGCATCTTGAAGTTATGAATAATCTATGGATAGTTTGTGCTAACTCATTTGAAGAAATTATTGACAAAGAAGTGAATATTGAGAAGGCTCTTATTGCTAGGGGCTTTGTTAATATCTTTGAATAAGGACAAGTGTCTAATCAAACTAAATAACCAGATCCTCAAATATTTATTCAAGATAAGTCTAAGAGATTTCAAAAAAAAGAACATGGTTGGAAATGGGTTAACAAAAACAAGATATGTACAAATGGTATAGATTATGCCTCCTCTAGATGTATAATTAACTCCCTCAAATCCACTACCTACTTTACAAAGATAGCCTCCATGAAGGAAATTTCATAACAATTTTAGATTATTTGGAAAGTTACAAGAATCTATTGATGTAGTACTACAAAATATCATTGCAACTAACTTAATTATATGGCTAGTATCAAGGCCATTTCCTCAATATTAGCCAAAACTAGGCTGTTATAAAGAGAACAAATGTTGTAACTTTCATCATGTTATTGGTCATGTTACATATCATTGCATTAAATTATGACATATTATTTATGAGTTTATTGAAAATGGCGAGCTAGAAATTAAGTTAGCTCCTAATCAGGACATTAATCAAGATATGAGAATCTATAAAGACCCCTTTCCTCAACATGATCCACCACCAAGAAATAATCACAATGGTCATAATTAGGGATAGAGGTAGAAGCAAAACCCACAATAAGGTCAGAATTGTAATGAGCATAATTGAGATCATGATCACCACACTAATAATATGGCTTATAACAATATGCCTTACGACTATAATAACACTATAGGATGTATTTTTGCAACCCACATTGCCACTATTACTATGATGCAACATGGATGATCTCATGTTCTTTACTACATCAGACCCATCATTATAGGGTTAAAACCCTCTCCCTTAGTAATACCATGTCAATTTCATATCATCATGTTGCTACTCCATTTGTATGGGTTACTAATCCTGAATAATTGTACCATTTTTCTAGAGGCTCCTCACTAACCTAAAATTATAACAATACCATTAATCACCCATGAATCACCATCCAAAACCCTTGGCCTCATCCTTCACATTATCATGACTCCTTGCCACCTCTAGGTTATGTAGTCATAACTATATGCCTATGAGTTACCATCCAAGGCTGTTCACCCAATTCTTTCCATAAACCCAATGAAAATATTATGCCAATGGTTCCAAAGTTGAATATTATTTTAACAAAGACTATACTAGTTCAATCCACAATACAAAGGCCTTATAGTCTAATGGACCAATTAGATAACAACCCTACATAAATTAACATATAATAACTCTTATGAACATCTGATGTCCATAGAACCATCCTCAAAAAACTTTTACAAGAGTCTATTATGCCTAATGAT
Source organism: Torreya grandis (assembly GCA_037957365.1). Classification (NCBI taxonomy): domain Eukaryota; kingdom Viridiplantae; phylum Streptophyta; class Pinopsida; order Cupressales; family Taxaceae; genus Torreya; species Torreya grandis. The sequence goes on along the minus strand of JARHVA010003801.1, from coordinate 1,640,080 downwards.
ATAAACCTTGATTAGTTTCAAAACCTAATTGGACATTTATCTTCATTTCAAAAAATCACATTTGATCAAAAGGACATGTCCACCCTTGGCCCAAACCATAATAACCCACTATACATTGAGACAATCATTAAAGATCACAAGATCAAGTGGGTTCTTATATATAATGGTTCAGGGCTGAACATCATATCTCTTAAATTGGTGTGATGATTAGGTTACATGGACAAATACATTCAACCAGAGATTATTACAATCAAGGCTTATGAAAATGCTAAGAGGGAGTCATCTAATACAAATTATTTTCCAGTGATGGGTGGGGCTATTTCCCATCACACATTATTCTATATTTTGGATATTGAGCTTCCTTATAACATACTTCTTGGTCATCCTCATATCCATGAAGTATAGGTAGTTCTATCTACTCTTCACCAATGCCTCAAGTTTCCCCATGATGGGATTGAGGTTACTATTCTCACTGGTCAGTAGCCATACCAATATTACAAACATCTCAAATAAGAGTTTCAAAATTATAACTATTTCCCAGGTTCTGAATTCATTGTAAAAAAGAACAAAGCCATCATTTATCATTTGTCTCCATCTAAGTATATAGACATTGGTGATCTAGCCTCCACCTCAACTGATCCATTTCCTATAGTGCTAGCCAAGTAGGTGGTTATTAAAGATGTAGGCATTTCCACATATCATTTAAAGGATGTCCTCCATATTGCAAAATTACCAAAATACCCTAAAACATTTGGTAAGCCTAAAACTTCCTAGACTCTTAACAAACTCGATCAGATTTGGCAACCAAAAAAGAAGCAAACAAAACCTCCTATGGTTTTTATGCCTTCAATCATACCAAAGAAATATTAAGATTATTTTATAGAGGGATATTGGTTATATTATAAAGGCCTTGTGAATGTTTTTTAGAATCCAAAGTATCCTATCCCTAACAGGATAATGGATTAGCTTGACTATATAGGGAAAGGTCTTGACCCATAAGCATAAGGAATTTTAGAGCCCTTATCAACTAAAGTTGTCAATCAGAATCATGGTCTCAAATTTAAACCACTAGAGGGTGATCTCATAACATTTGGTAGTGATTTTTTCAAGGTGACTAGTAATGAGACACCTAGGAGTGACACAACATCTAACTATAGCCTTTTTGATGAGCTTGTTGATTCAAATTTGTTTGATTCAAATGCCATATTGACCATTACACCTATTGGAGATTCCTATCCTGAATCAAAAACTCATCCTAGTGGTGCTTCCCTTCCTAAAGTAGGACATTTTATATTTACCATTGGTGCTTCCCATCCTACAAAAAACCCTCATGTTACCTATGCCTTTGCCATCGTGAAATCATAGATTGGGATCAACAAAATTTGATCATATGCCTCGATGAGTTTCAAAATGAAGAATCAATTGTATAATACATGGGCATATGAGATGCATTCCCCATTGGTGATCATAAATAATGTTTTAATTTTTCATTGAATCCTTCTACATACTTTGGAGAGTAGTCAAACTTTCTTGGTCATAATAAATAACAAACATCAAGATGTTTAGGTGAAAACCTCTTTGAGGCACTTATTGATTAGGGAAAAAGTAAATAAAAAGACAAACCTTTGTGTGAAAACCTATTTAAGTCATGCCTAGGAGGGAAAGTTTTCTCATCCCCTTAGGATGTAGAAAGTCCATCTAGCCCCAGTTCCATAGCTAGTACAAGCATCTCTTCAGAACAATATCAAATATTTGAGCATCTTTATCTTGATTTTATAGAGGTCTTTGCCAGTTAGACTTTACCTAAGAAGGTAGATTTTGATTCTTTATATTATCTAGATCTTTGAGAGAAAGAAAAAGAAGATATAGTATTAAAGGGTGGTCACGACCATACATTGCCTACAATTCTAGAAGATAGATCCACACTCCTTGTGGAGAGAACAATAGAAGTGAATTTAGGAACCCATGAGGATCCCAAAATTGTTTATCTTGGAGCTTCCCTTATTAAATCAAAATGGTAACATATTATATCCATTCTCAAGGATTATATATACATATTTGCATGGCCATATTATGACATGCTAGGCTTGGATCAAAATTTAGTTGTGCATCATCTAGTTTTTCACCCTGATGTTAAACCAGTCAAGCAAAATTTAATAAAGATGCATCCATGCATTGTCCTTTTGGTAAAGGCTAAGTTGAAGATGTTTTTAGGAGCCAATTTTATCAGACTACTGGACTAATTTGATTGGATTTCTAACATAGTGCTAGTAAGTAAAAAGACCCCAAACATACATATTTGTACTAATTTTTGTGATATCAACAAGGCATGTCCCAAAGATGATTTTCCTCTACCCAACATCAACATGATTGTTGAATCTACTACTATGTATGAGATTCTATCCTTAATGGATGGATTTTAGGTTACAATCAGATCAAGATAGCCCCTAAAGATCAGCATAAAACCATGTTCACCACTCCATGGGGGATATTCTTTTACCAAGTCATGCCATTCAGTTTGAATAATGTTGGAGCCACATATCAACATGCAATGATTGTCATCTTCCATGACATGATGTATGACATCATCAATAAATATGTTGATATACTAGCAAAATCAAAAAGAAGAGCTGGACACCCTGACATTCTATAAGGAATATTTGAGAGGCTTCATACATATAAAGTTCACTTGAATGCAAAGAAATGTGTCGTTTGAGTCACATCAATAAAATTTATAGGGTTCATTGTATCATAATGAGGGATTGAAGTCAACCCTATAAAGGTCACCGCTATTATGGAAATGCCTCCACCCAACAATCTTAAATAGTTGTAAGGTCTATAAGGCAAGATCCAGTCTATATGTAGGTTCATTTCCCAACTAATAGATATGTGCCACCCATTTACCCATCTCTTAAATAAAGGGGTGACATTTCATTGGGATGAATATTTTTAGATAGCATTTGTAAAGATTAAAACATACTTGGCCAATCCATCAATCTTACGCCCTCCAACACAAGGAAAGACACTGTTTCTTTACATATCAGCCATAAAATATGTATTGGGGGCACTTTTGGCTCAGCATGATGATCATGGTAAGGAACACATGGTTTATTATTTAAGCCACACATTGGTAGCCTATGAACATAATTATATGCCTATTGAGAAGGCATGTTTAGCTATGGTGTTCACCACTCAAAAAATATGACATTATACGCTCAATAACAAAACGTTTATTATCACCAAGGTAGATCCTCTCAAGCTCCTCTTGTCTAAAGTAACTTTCCAAGGATGCATGGCTAAATGGATTATACTCATTAGTGAGTTTGATATTGAATACCAAAATCTGAAGGCAATCAAAGGTCAGATTCTTATGGATGAACTTACAGAAGCTCCTATTACAACCACTCAACCTCTCAACTTTAACCTTCTAGATGATTCTATCATGATGATAGAACAATCATCATAAGAGCCTAAATAATGGACACTCTATTTTAATGGATCCTTCACATCTTGAGGATATAGATATGTCATATTGTTGATAATTCCACAAGTGGATTTGATCCCCAAAGCCTTCCATATAAAATTTTAGTATACAAACAATATAATCGAATATGAGGCATTGGTTTCATGCCTCCATCTTGCCATATAGTGGGATATTCAAAGCTTAAAGGTCTATGGAGATTCATGGCTAATCATAAATTGGAAAACTGATCAATATCAAACAAGAGATGATAAGCTTGTCCCTTATAATCAAATTATTGATAACCTTAATAGACATTTTAAATCTCTATAGTTTGATAAAGTTCCATGAGTCAACAACAAGTCTACCAATGCCATGTCAATCATTGGTTCCATGATTCAAATGAATGATAGTGTTAAGAGTATTAGTTCTTGATTGAAAATCTTCTTCATCTATCACATATTTTATTAGATTCAGAGAAGATATGCACTATTTTTTATCCTAATCTCTCACCTGAGCTAACATGGTACCAAGATTTTTATAACTATTTCCATAGCCATGTCTTTCCTACCAAACTTTCCAATAACCAACAAATTTTTTTCCTTCATTTCCTAGCACATTATATCCTATTTGGAAACATGCTTTATCAAAAAGGCTATGATGGAATTCTTCTTCATTATTTATCTTTGGGAGAATCCAAGTTGGTAATTAAGGAGGTTCATGAAGGAATGTGTGGAGCCCATACCAATGTTGTAGTCCTAGAAAAGAAACTTCTCATAATAGGCTATTATTGGCCCAAAAGGGATACATATGCTTTTAATAATGTAAAGATGTTTTTTCCTTGTTAGCAACATGGTAACTTGATACATGCACCTTCCTTACCATTGCAACTAATTACAACACCATGGCCATTCTCAACATGGGGTCTTTATCTCATTGGCAAAATTAATCCAACATCTTCAGATGGCCATAAACACATTTTAACTACAATAGAGTAATTTACCAAGTGTATTGAGGACATTCCTCTCACTTATGTTAATAGGAAATAAATATCCAAATTCATTCATTATCATATCATCTATCGATATGGCATTCAAGCCCGTATTATATCCAATAATGATAGATCCTTTGTAAACCAAGATGTGAAAGCTCTTTGTGCAAAATTCAAGATCAAACACAAGAAATCCACTCCATATAACCCACAAGGCAATGAATAAGATGAGGCATCAAATAAAACCATTCTATCCATCTCTAAAAAGATTGTCAATGATGCTAGCTGTAATTGGCACTAACAACTCTTTCTTGCCCTCTGAGCTTATAAAACCAATCATCACACCCTAAATTGAAGTAATCCATACTCTATTGGTTTTGGCACTGAAGCTATCATCCCAAATAATATTGAGATCCTATCATTAATAATATCATTGGATCACATTGAAGATGATGAATACTATTGAACCTCACAGTTGCAAGAACTAGAAATTTTTGATGGTAAGCATTTGGATGCCCTAGAAAAATTGTAGGCCTATCAGAACAAATTATAGAGAACCTACAAAAAACATATTCTCCCTCAATAATTTGAGATTGGTGACTTAGTTCTAAAAGAGAACTAGAAGAACGTGAATGCTAAACCCAAAAAGAAAAGCAAGTTTTAGCCTAATTGGTTATGACTATACATTTTCACAACAAACTATGGATTAGGAGAATATCAATTGGCTAAACCTAATGGTGAAGAACTTTTAGAGCCCATGAAAATCATACACCTTAAGATATTCTATGCATGAATAACTTTGAACCATTGTCTATAAGACCCATGACTTGGGGGCAACTTGTGTTATCATAATTTTATCCCACCCTTTTATTTTACCTTGAACACATTTTATACTACCCAGGTCCACTTTTCATGAATCTCAATGGTAAAGGCTTTGAACTCTTGGCACTCTAAGCACATTCTTCATCTCATCATAGATTGCTCTTTTCATAGATGCATATTATTTGTTATGTCTAAGGCATATTATAAGCTTGAACATTTTTTGTCCCTTAACTAATTATGATATTTATTATGTTTCATAAGCATTATTAACATCTTAAATAGTGGTTCTATAAAGTAGTTTAGCCAAGACAATCTTATATAGCTTCTAATAGGTGAATATCCACATCTTTTTAGTACAAGTATTTTTTTGCTTTCTTGTTTTATCAAGATCCTTAATCTTACCAATTTGTAAGGATGGGCCATTGCAGCCAACTTAGCTATCTTATTAGAACCTCTACTCTCAGGATGTGCATCTCCTTGACTAGATGGTTCCACCTTGTGTATATTTTTTCCCAAAAGCACCAAAAACATTAGAAATACTTTGAAAATACAACATGATCCACAAAGAACAAAAACATTATCTCATGACTTTTTACATTTGTACATCCCCGTTCTACCATCCCACACTCTCATCATTTTGTGAGCAACCATTAAATTTGAATACTCTCACCATTTTTTGAGCAACCATTAAGTTTGAATGCTCTCACCATTTTGTGAGTAACTATTAAGTTTTAATGCTCTAACTATTTTACAAGCAACCATTAAGTTTGAATAGTCTCACCATTCTGTGAGTAACTATTAAGATTAAATGTTTTTACCATTTTGCAAGCACAAGAATGCTAGTTTATCTTATCTTGTCCCACACACTTGTTGTTTTTTAAGATCATTATTTCTCCTCTCATTAGATTCTTATTTGCCAAATCATTCTCATTTTTTTTCATCTCTTCCACTTTTTAAATAACATTAATCATGCTAGTATGATCATCATTTTTATTCTATCCCATTTCCCAGAAGAACTGCATTTGGCTTGAAGTTCATGTTGGAACATGCATCCATAGAACTATGTAGGCAATGTCCACTTGTCATAACATTTGGAGTTAGCTCAACCAACCCCTTCCTTTTCTTCTCTTCTCCCATTTCTTATGTCATTATTCCTATTTAATTAGGGAGCTATTGTTGTGTCATTATTCTCTATTATGATGTGGTGGAAAGTAATGCCTCTACCACACATGCATGAACATTTGTCTTTAAAACACAATAACTTGGTTTTTTGTTTATGTGTGTTTATTTGAGTCTTATTGGTTTTTTGTTGTGTTTTCTTGGTGTTTTTTTGTGATTTCACATGTCTCCTTTTATTTCTTGTCCTTTTTTATTTTTATTATTTCTCGTTCCATTCTCGGGCTTGTGTTTCTTTTTCTTGTTTTATTGTTTAATTTTGCTTTTTTCTTTTGTGTTCAAGAATACCTTGATGGTCCACATGGGTCTTGATTATTCAGATCTTGGTCTCATGTCATTAAGATGTTCTTGCCTTTCATTTTTAAACATTTTTTGTTCCTACTTAAGTTTTGATAGATCATATTTTGATTTCAAGTTAGGTTCATTTATTTTTATCTTTCTCTTTGTCTTTTGCTTTTTGTTTAAATGTAAATCATTGTAACTCTTGTTTTGGTCATTATTTTACCACTATCCTTAGTTATAGGTATTCACATTTGAACTGACCCACTTTAATTGGAATATTATGTCATTTTAAGTTATTCATACTTATGATGCCTAATTTCTTTTGTTATAGCAAGCACTTTGTGCTCAAGTCTCAAGGTCTTAATGTCAACGTCAGCTCTAATGAATGATTCTTAAGGACACTTTGAAAAACTTAGCCTCATGATGTGGAATTCAGCTTCTAGGTAGCATGCATTTTAGGTTTCTTTGCCTATGCTTAGATGTGCATCTCTTTGCATACATTGTAAGTCTAATCAATTCTTGGTAATTTTTCATCATTTGACATTCCATTTTCTATCCCAAACTTGGGTGAACTACATTGACCTAAAGTTCATGTTGGAACATGAGTCCATGGAACTATGTAGTTAGCACTCAATTTCTATTAAGTTTAGCTCAGCTATCTCTATTCTTATTTTTCATCTCTCTCATCACTTTGTGCATTCTCATATGCATGGTTTTATATGGCTTTCTAAGACATTATACCATCGTATGTACATTTGCGCCCACTCACGTTAACCTATGTTTTAGGTCAAATATTTGAGCTATTTTACTTACTAGTTGCCCATGCTATGGCACAAAATATGAACAACATCTAAATCAAATTAGCTTTATAGGGGCAAATCATTATTTATTATTTATCAATGATCAAGATTTTCCCTACTAGGGCAAAACTATTTTATCATGATCAAATATACTCTACTGGGCCACTTCTTATTATATTCTCTTTAGAGACCCCATTATAGTGGTGCTTCCCTTCCTGAAGCAAAATGTTCTCTCTTTTATTCTAATTCGAAGCTTTCCACATTAAAGCCCATGATGACAATATTTTAGTGTGTAACTTGTCTCAAGATTGATCAATGCCATAAGCACGTGGCCTATACTCTCAAATTGGGTACATTTACAATGTGTCCCTTACATTTATGGATTGTATCTTTCCCATTCCACCCATCTTTAGGGAATATTATACTTCTAATTATATTTTGATCATTTATGGTAATCACGTGTGAAGCATTAGCTCATCTAGATGTGATCTATTCTTTGGGTTACTCTCTCACTTTCTCTCTCTTTTCAAGAGTCCATCCTTCTCTTTCATCCTAGTATGTCCTTTTAAGGGGGAATAATGGGTATATTCCAATTTATTATTAGCAAATATTTTATTTGAAAAGATATTTCTTTACTTGAATGTCTCACTATGCCTTCTCAAACAGGGAAAAAATGTAGACATCCAATTCCTAATACCATTTGTGTTGAAATTGCCAATCTTACTCAAACTACACTCAAATGCACATTTTAGGTCCAAAATCTATAAAACTCCCTAAATGGTTTGAAATTGTCCCTTAAAAGTTCCAATTTAGGTTAAAGTATCCCTAAATGGGGAAATGCATTTTATGGGCCAATTAACTTTGATCAATTCATTTCAAGTCAAAATGATCATTTTGCCATTTAGTACTCTGGATCACACTTTTCTTCTAATTTAGTGGTACACATCATGTACCTTTGTTAATTGTTTTTGGCAACATCATAAATGGGAATATGGTTCCAATGCATCTATCACCACATTTTGATTCTTCTAGAGTCAAATTATAACTCAGTAATATGACTTTCTAAACATTTTGATTGACTGAGGATCAATTTTCAAATAATTGCATAAATATTAATTAACCTTTATTAACTCCAATTAATCCAAATCAAGAGCTTAAGTGGATTTTACATGAGAGTTATTGAATATTTCTTTATGAAAATTGATTCTTATTATCTACATCATCTAGTGACATCATCTATGGCATAGCATCCATCAAGCCATAAGTGCATAAAATATCAAGATTATGGGTCACCCATGCCTAGTTAATGATTCCCATGCCTCTTTAATGCCCCTTATTCCAAGGTCATGTTGAGGATAATTATGGATTTAATTCCAAATATTAGTATTATCCTCAACCACACATCTCAATATTGATATGGATGGTTGAGGTTGATCCTAACCAATCTTAAAAATTTATAAATAGAGAGGCCAGGGACATCATTTATAAGATATTTTGGTGAAAAGTTATTATGCTCAAATATCTTCAAATATTGAACATTGCAAAGTTATAATGCTAAATTGTTTCTATAAAGATTCATTGATAGGCTAGTTTAGTAATTCCACATCAAGAGCCTAGATTTTGTGGAGTATTCTTGAGACATTAGAGGAGCTTACCACTATTGTTGATAAAGACAAGGATGCTTGGTCAAGGGAGAACATGTTTTTGAGCCACATGGGCATGGTGAATCCATTTAGGAGGGTAATATGGTGTTGATTTCTTTCATTTGTTTCTTGTTATCCTTTGTAATTACCATAGGAATAGATAGGCTTGGTTAGTTAGTTCTTTATGCATGTTACATTGTTTATGGACTAATGTTTGACTAACTTGCCTTGTAATCCTCTCTACATCTTGGCATGCCTAGTGGGACCAGATGCATCCTACACCTAAAGGAGATATTTTTACAACTTTATGAAACTTATTTAAGATTTTATAACTCTTAAAAATTAGTTTTCTATCTTTATTTTGCCATTGTTGGTTGCCATAATTTTACACAATAACTGACATAGGTAGAAATACTTACATTAGTTACTTGGCTTAACTAACATCAGTTAGTAGAACTGACATCAGTCAGATCTTGATTGGCCATAAATGATATCAGTGGTATTGATTGATGTCAGTTGCTATGTTTTTCAAGAAACACAGACTCGAGAGTTACTTTTCTAAATTTGCTTGTTTCAAATTCAAAAGGGATTCAAAGCTAAGGGACATGCTAATAATTTTGCTACAAAATAAAATTCAAAATTTGCTTAATACATGTTTAAATAACTTTTGCATACTTAAAAATAGATTAGGAACCTTGTTTTGGTGATTAACAAAGAATTTATGTGTTTTTGGTGAATGTTTTCAATGTTTACAACTAAGACCAAGGGGTCAAATGAACACCACCAAACATTTAATCTAGGTTTAAAATTGAACACACTTGTCAATTTTTTCATGTAATAGTTGTTTAAATTAATATTTTTTGGCAAAAAGAGGTATGTTGCATGTATGCTCTTCCATTTTTCCCCTATAGGGAACCCTTGAAATCAAAAGTGCCATTCTTATTACAAGTAGCCTAGTCCAAGGCTTAAAAAGAATGTCACCTAAAGCACTCCCCAAAAACTCACTAAAGTTTGGGTGATCTGGAAAATGACCCTAAAGTCTCTCTATTTTCATGCTTTCTTTGTTTTTATGCAACTTGGCTTATGAGGGGGACTTCATCACCTCCCGCACATTCTTTAAGGAAGCTTTGACTAGGGTTTTCATCTCCTAACATTGACTTCATTTGACACTTTTTAGAGTTTCACATGGGACATAGTAGCACTTTGACATCACACTACACTGAATGAAGAGCAAGATGTAGTGGTTGCATACAAGACTAGACATTTATGCAACAATCTGAGATGATACAGACCCATAATCCATTCTTTTCTTTTGCATTATTTGGCATGAAAGTCATTGTGTAATTGATTCCCCTAGAAATTTCAAAACTTGATAGTCTAGTAGACCCCACTTTGCGATACCTTGTCAGTTTAGACTTAAAAATTTAGTTTTTTGTCATTAGCTTACTTGGTCTTGATTTGTGTCTAAAATTTCTTGTTAACTCAATGAACCTAACCAAAGCACATTGTCTTCAATTTTATTAAGCAAGGGAGGTGTTACGTTGTCAAAATAAAAAATTCATCTTTTCCTTGTTCAATTTTTTTATCAAAAGCTTTATGTCACGAAATCTACTTTGGCATAGTCATGATACCCAATTAAGTCTAGAAATTTTATCCAATTTGTTTAAATCCTTCATTTATGATCCACATTTGAAATTGAACCTTTCTAAGTTCTAAGGGTTGTTACATCCAAGTGGGTTCACCATTTATGCACTAGGCTCATTTTAACTTGGGTTCAATTTTAAATTTAGATTGAAGGTCATTTCTTAAGACTCAAAATCACATTATCATCTTGGTGGACTTTAGTCATCTTGCATATCACTCATGCTTTGGGTCTTAGAACATATTTTATCCTAATAGAATCATGTGGTGATGTTGTACCACCCATTTCTTCCTAGATTTATACTTTGTGATTCACGTATATATTTACATCTTGAGTTTCTTAGTTCATTTTGCCTTCTTCCTAATCCATAGATATTTCCTCTAAATTTATAGGGTTAACTTGTTGAAGTTGAAACTAGCTTTTATAGTGTGGCTGTATCACAAAGATCTAGGCTTTGGTGTACTAGTTTTCACCTTAGATCTTTGAGTTACCTTAATCTCTTCCGATCTATATGATTTCAACTTTACCAAAGGTTGAGTAATTTCATGAACCAAATCTTCTAAATTATGTCTAGTTTCAAACCACCCTCCTTTATAGTCTCATTGGTACCTTGGTTATTGTTTAAAAGCGATCCAAAACATAGTTTGATTGGTTATCGAGCATTGGTCCAAATTTAGTCAAGCACATAGATCATATCTTTTTAGATATGACTTAAAGGTTCACATGTAGTGGGGCTTCTTATGGCCTTAGTTATGAGGATGAGAAATTTTATGATGGTCAAGATAACCCCATTGTTTTTATGATATCCCCACAATAGTATAATTTAAAGATGATTACAATAAATATCAGCCTCAACAAGATTATGATGAATCCCTTCTTAGATTGATAAAATAAAGTGCTAGACTACCTTTTGAATTTCCTACAAAACAATTTCATGCCTTGGTTAGATAAGGAGAATGATGAAAAGAGCAATCTTTTTCACAAATAGATATACCTTATTCTTCTAACAAAGGAAATGAAATACAAATAGAGTTAAAACCCACAAATCTATATCATCTAGCTAAGATCAAGATAATAATTCAATGATATGCAGATCAACTTGTTGTAGACTTAATCAACTCCCTAGTTTCCAATTCAATTCAAAATAAGGATTCAAAAGAAAATTAAGATATGGTGGACAATACACAATAAATATTATATGAAAACATTACCATAGTGGATCAAGGTAATCTAAATGGATAGTTAAAGTCACAAGACACCTTACAAGATGTTCCATTTGACATGGAACATACATTCTTTAATCCTTAAGAACCTTTTTTAACTTTACAAACTCAGAAACCCAAACATTCAGTTCAGATTGAGGAAATCCCTCAAAAAAACCAAAGATTGGTAAATAAACATAGACATTTCCAAAATCAATAAAATGAATAACAAAAAAATTTAGGCAATCTTTTACAATTCAAGAATCAATAGCCTATGTTCTCAACATAAGTCAAAAATTAGAACCAAATCATAGATTGAAAGGTATACACTCCCTATAGATCCATACAAAACCAGGGGCACATTCCACCCCAATAACAACAAAACTGGGGGCACATTCCACCCCAATAACAATAAAACTAGGGGCATATTCCACCCCAATATCAACTAAACTAGGGGCACATTCCACCCCAAAAACATATTATCCAATCCAAAAATGCACCAAACATGCAAGAATGGAATTCTATGAAGGAAATTGTTCAGAGATTGGAGACAAATAATAGAGTCAAAAAGTTCAAATTTGATTAGATATCCCCATATCCATTTGAATTATATATTCTCCAAAACCCCTTTCCACCTCACTTTGAGGCACCCAAATTTGACAAATACAAAGGGAAGTGAGATCCATGTGAACACATTCAAGAATTTTTTATCTTGTGTCAAGAGGTTGCTTATAGTAGTGAGTACTTATTACAACTATTTCCACAAAGTTTAGCAGGATAAGCTCTTGATTAGCTACTTAAACTACCCAAGGGATCAGTTGCAGATTGGAATGACTTATCAAAAAAGCTCATTAACCATTTATCATATAATATAGAACATGACTTGAGCATTATTGACTTATGCAAAGCTAAATAGAGTGATGGTGAAAGTTTTGATGTGTATCTACAAAGGTGGAGAGCATTGGCATGTCACTTTCAACACAATTTACATAAAAAATAGTTGGTTGATATCTTTGCACAGAATTTACATCCTAAATTTACAAATAATATATGGTTAGCTTGTGATAACTCATTTTAATAAATTATTGACAAAGGAGTGCAGATTGAGAAGGCTCTTATTGCTAGGGGCCTTGTTAATATCTTTGCATAAGGATAAGTGTCTAATTAGACTAAATCACTATCTCCTCATAGAGTTACACAAGATAAGTCTAAGGGATTTCAAAAAAATAAGAACATGATTGGAAATGGGGTGACAAAAATAATACATGTATAAATGGTATAACTATGCCTCCAAATGTATAATTAATTCCCTCAAATCAACTACCTACTTTACAAAGATATCCTCCACAAATGATGTTTCATAACAATTTTAGAGTCCTTAGCAAGTTAAGAGGATATATTGAAGAAATATAACAAAAAAACATTACAAATAACTTAATTATATGGCTAGTATCAAGGACATTTCCTCAAGATTAGCCAAAACTAGACTGGTACAAAGAGAATGAATGGTGTAACTTTTATCATGTTGTTAGTCACAATGCATATCATTACATTCAATTGTGACATATTATTGAGGACTTTATTAAAAATGGTGAGAAGGAAATTAATTTGGCTCCTAATCAAGACACACATCAAGATATGGGAATCTATAAAGACCCCTTTCCTCAACATGATCCACCACCAAGAAACAATCATAATGGTCACAATTAGGGATAAAGGCAAAATCAAAACCAATAGTAGGGTCAAAATAGTAATGAGCATAATCAATAACATGATCCCCATACCAATAATATGGCTTATAATAATGTGCCTTACGACTATAATAACACTATGGGATGTATTTCTACAACCCACATTACCACTATTACTATGATACCACATGGTTGATCTCATGTTCCTCGCAACATGAGACCCATCATTATAGGGTCAACACCCTCTCCCCCTAGTAATAACATGTTGAGTTAACATAATCATGTTGGTACTCCATTTGAACGGGTTACTAATCCTAAACAATAGTATCATTCTTTTAGAGGCTCTTCACTAACCTAAAATTATAGAAATACCATTAATCACCCATGAGTCACCATCTAAGGCCCTTTTCCTCATCCTTCACATTATCATGACTCCTTACCACCTACAGGTTATGCAGTCACAACTAAACACCCATGAGTTACCATCTAGGACCCTTCACCCAATTCTTTCCATAAACCTAATGAGAACATTTTACCAATGGTTCCAAAGCTGAATATTGTTCTAACAAAGACTAAACTAGTTCAATCGACAATTCAAAGGCCCTATAGTTTGATGAAACAATTATATAACACCCTTACATAAATTTACATATTAAAACTCTTATGAACATTTGATGTCCATAGAACCATCCTCGAAATTTTTTTACAAGATTCTATTGTGCCTAATGATATAAACATTAATCATTTTTAAAACCTAATTAGACATTTATCTTCATTTTTTCAAATCATGTTTGATCAAAAGGACATGTCCACCCTTGAACCAAACCATAATAACCCACTATAGATTGAGATAATCATTATAGATCACAAGATCAAGTAGGTTCTTATAGATAATGGTTTAGGGTTGAACATCATATCTCTTAAATTGGTGTAATAACTGGGTTACATGGACAAAGACATTTAGCCAGAGACTATTACAATCAAGGCTTATGACAACAATGATAGGGAGTCATCTAGTATAATTTGGTTGCCAATCATGGTTGGGACTATTTCTCATCACACATTATTCCATATTATGGATATTGAGTTTCCTTATAACATACTTCTTAGCCATCCTTGGATCCATGAAGTACATGTTGTTCCATTTACTCTTCACCAATGCCTTATATTTCCCCATGATGGGATCAAGGTTACTATTCCCACTGATCAACAACCATACTAATATTGAAAACATCTCAAAATAGAGTTTCAGAATTATAACTATTGCTTAGGTTCTAAATTCATTGTAAAGAAATAAAGGCATCATTTCTCATCCATCTCCATCTAATTATATAGACCCTGGTGATCTAGCCTCCACCTTAATTGATCAATTTCCCATAGCATTGGCCAAGCAAGTGGTTATTAAAGATGCAAGTATTTCCACATATCATCTGAAGTATGTCCTCTATATTGAAAAATTACCAAAATCCCCTAAAACATTTGATAAGCCTAAAACTTCCTAGACTCTTAACAAACCCAATTAGATTAGGCAACCAAAACCTCATGTGGTTTTTTTACCTACAATCTCACCAAAGAAATATCAAGAGGCTTTTACTGAGAGATATTGGTTATATTCTCAAGGCCTTACAAATTATTTTTAGAATCCAAAGTATCCTATCCCTAACATGATAATGGATCATTTTGACTATACGGGGAAAGGTCTTGGCCCATAGGTGCAAGGAATTTTGAGCCCTTATCAATTGGAGCTGTTAATGGGAATCATGGTACCACCAAAGGATGAACTCATAACATTTGGTAGTGATTCTTTTTAAGTGACTGGTAATGAGACTCCTAATAGTGACACAACATCCCATTATAGCCTTTTTGATGAGCTTACGAAGTTAGATCTATTTGATTCAAATGCCATATTGACTATAACACCTATTAGAGTTTCCCATCTTAAAGCAAAAACCCATCCTAGTGGTGTTTCCCTTCCTAAAGTAGGAAATTATATCTTTACCATTGGTGCTTTCCATCCTGAAGCAAACCCTCATTGTAACCTATGACTTTGCCATCTTGAACTCATAGATTGTGATCAACAAATTTGATCATATGCCTCAATGAGTTTCAGAATGAAGAATCAATTATAGAATAAATGGGCCTATGAGATGCATTCCCCATTGGTGATCATAAATAGGGTCTTAATTTTTTATTTAATCCTTCTACCTACTTTGGAGAGCAGGCAAACATTCTTGGTCATAATAAAGAATAAACATCAAGATATTCAAGTGAAAACCTCTTTAAGGCACTTGTTGATCAGGGAAAAAGTAAAGAAAACGAGAATCCTTTGAGTGAAAACCTATTTTAGGCACTCCTAATTGAGAATGTTTTCTCATCCCCTTAGGATGTAGAAAGTCCATCTAGCCCAATTTCCATACCTAGTACAAGCATCTCTTCAGAACAACATCAAATATTTGACCATCTTGCTCTTGAGTTTCCAGAGGTCTTTGCTAATTGGATTTTACCTGAGAAGGTATATTCTAAATCTTTATATTATCTAGATATTTTGGAGGAACAAAAAAAAAGGATATAGTAGAATAAGATGATCATGACCATACATTGCCTACAATTCTAGAAGATGGATCCACACTCCTTGTGGAGAGCACAACATAAGTGAATTTGGGAACCCATGAGGATCCCAAAAATGTTTATCTTGGATCTTCCCTTACTAAAGTATAATTTTAAAATATTATATCCATTCTCAATGATTATATAGACATATTTACATGGGCATATTCTGACATGCTAGGCCTAGAGCCAAATTTAGTTGTGCATTGTCTAGTTGTTCACCTTGATGCTAAACCAATCAACCAAATGTTAAGAAAGATGCAACCATGTATCACCCTTTTGGTAAAGGTCAAGTTGGAGAATTTTTTAGGAGCCAATTTTATCAAACCACTAAACTACTCTAAATGGATTTTTAACATAGTGCCAGTAAGTAAAAAGACCCTAGGCATACATGTTTGTACTCATTTTCATGATATCAATAAGGCATATCCCACCGATGATTTTCCTCTACCCAACATCAACATGATTTTTGACTCTACTACTAGGTAAGAGATGTTATCCTTAATGGATATATTTTATAGTTATAATCAGATCAAGATAGCCCCTAAAGATTAGCATAAGACTACTTTCACCACTCTATAGGGGACATTCTATTACCAATTTATGCCATTCAGTTTTAACAATGTTGTAGCCACATATCAACGTGAAATGACTATCATATTCCATGACATGATTCATGATATCATCAAGGAATATGTTGATGATATATTAGCAAAATCAAGAACAAGAGCTAGACAACCTGACATTCTATGTAGAATATTTGAGAGGCTTTGTGCATATAAATTCTGCTTAAATCCAAAGAAATGTGTCTTTGGATACACATCAAGAAAATTTCCAGGGTTCATTATATCAAAATGAGGGATTAAAGTCAACCCTAAGAACGTCACCACTATTATGTAAATGCCTCCACCCAATAATCTTTAATAGTTATGGGGTCTACAAGGCAAGATCCAATCTATACGTAGGTTTATTTCCCAATCGGTAGATAAGTGCCACCTATTTATGAATCTCTTAAAGAAAGGGGTAAAATTTCATTGGGAAGAAGATTGTCAGATAGCATTTGTAAAGCTTAAAACATACTTGGCCAATCCATCAGTATTATGCCCTCCAACATAAGGAAACCCACTGCTTATTTACATATTGGCCATGGAATATACACTGGGGGCACTTTGGCTCAACATGATGATCATGGTATGAAACATGTGGTTTATTATTTAATCTATACATTGGTAGCCTATGAACATAGTTATATGCATATTGAGAAGGAATGTTTAGCTATGGTGTTTTCCACTCAAAAATTGTGACATTATATTCCCAATAACAAAATTTTTGTCATCACCAAGGTAGATACTCTCAAGTTCCTCTTGTCTAAAGTAGCTCTCCAAGGATGCATGGATAAATGGATTATTCTCCTTAGTGAGTTTGATATTGAATACTAAAATTAGAAGGCAATCAAAGGGTATATTCTTGTGGATCAACTTGTAAAAGCTCTTATTATAGCCACTCAACCTCTCAACTTTGACCTTCCAGATGATTCTATCATGAAGATAGAATAAGCATCATAAGAGCCTAAATAGTGGACACTCTATTCTGATGGATCCTTCACATCTCGAGGATCTAGAGTTGGCATGTTGTTGATAATGCCACAAGGGGATTTGATCCCTAAAGCCTTCCATATACAATTTTAGTGTACAAAAAATATGGCCAAATATGAGGCATTGGTTGCAGGCCTCCATCTTACTATACAGTGGGATATTCAAAGCTTAAAGGTCTATGAAGATTTACACCTAATCATAAATCAGACAATTGATTAGTATCAAACAAAAGATGATAAGTATTTCCCTTATAGGCAAATTGTTGATAACCTTAAAAGACATTTTAAATCTATGTAGTTTGAGCAAGTACTACAAGTAAAAAATAGGTCTACTGATGCCATGGCAACAATTGGTTCCATGATTCAAATGAATTATAGTGTTAAAGAGTATCAGTTCCTGATTGAAAATCTTCTTTAGCTAGAACATATTTTATCAGATTTAGAGAGGATATGCACCATTTTTAATCCTAATATCTCACCTAACCTACCATGGTACCAATATTTGTATAACTATTTCCATAGCCATGACTTTCCTACCAAACTTTCCAATAACCAACAAAAACTTCTCCTTCATCACCTAACACATTATACCCTCCTTGAAAACATGATTTATCAAAAAGGCTATGATGGAATGCTTCTTCATTATTTGTCTTTGGGAGAATCCAAGCTGGCACTTAATGAGGTTCATGAAGGAATGTGTGGAGCCCATACCAATGGTGTAGTACTAGCAAAGAAAATTCTTAGAATAGACTATTATTGGCCCAAAATGAAGACAAATGCTTGTAATTATATAAAAAAGTGTGTTACTTGTTAGCAACATGGTAACTTGATACATGTACCTTCCTTACCATTGTAACCAATTACAACACCATGGCCATTCTCAACATGGGGTCTTGATCTCATTGGAAAAATTAATCCAACATCTTTCGATGCCCATAAATACATTATAATTGCAATAGATTACTTTACCAAGTGGATTGAGGCCATTCCTCTCACTTATGTTATGAAGGAAAAAATAGCCAAATTCATTCATTACCATATCATCTATCAATATGGCATTCCAACCCATATTATATCTGATAATGGTAGATCCTTTGTAAACTAAGATGTGAAAGCACTTTGTGAAAAATTAAAGATCAAGCACAAGAAATCCACTCCATATAACCCACAAGGCAATGGAGAATATGAGGCATCAAATAAAACATTCTATCCATCTTAAAAAATATTGTCAATGATGTTGGCCGTAATTGGCACTTGCAACTCTTTCTTGCCCTCTGGGATTATAGAACCAATCATCACACCCCAACTAGAGGTACTCCATGCTCCCTTGTTTTTTTCATTAAATCTATCATCTCAGTTGAGATTGAGATCCCGTCATTAAGAATATCATTGGAGCACATTAAAGATGATGAAGAGTATCGAGCCTCACAAGTAAAATAACTATAACTTCTTGATGGTAAGCATTTAGCTGCCCTAAAAAACTTGTAGGCCTATCAGAATAGATTATAGAGAAGCTACAACAAACACATTTTCCCTCAAAAATTTAAGATTGGTGAGTTAGTTTTGAAAGAGAACCAAAAGAACATGAATTATAAACCCAAAAAGAAAGGAATGTTTCATCCTAATTGGTTAGGACCAGACAATGTCATGGCAAACTATGGATCAAGAGCATATCAATTGGCTAAACCTAATGGTGAAGAACTTTTAGAGCCCATGAACATCATACACCTTAATAGATTATATGCATGAAAAAATTTGAACTATTATCTATAAGACCCCTAACATGGGGGAAAATTGTGCTATCATAATTTTATCCCACCATTTTATCTTACCTTGAACACATTTTATACTACCCAAGTCCACTTTTCATGAATCCTGATGGTAAAGGCTTTGAACTCTTGGCACTCTAATCACATTCTTCATCCCATCCTGGATTGCTCTTTTCACAGATGCATATTATTTGTTATGTCTAAGGCATATTATAATCTTGAATATTTTTTATCCCTTGACCAATTATAATCTCTATTATGTCTCATAAGAATTATGAACATCTTCAGTAGTGGTTCTATAAAGTAATTCAACTACGACAATCTTGTGCAGCTTTCGACAGGTGAACAACCACATATTTTTAGTAGAAGTATTTCATTGCTTTCTTGTTTTATCAAGATCCTTTCTCTCACTTATTTGTGAGAATGGTTCATTGCAACTGGCTTAACTATCTTATTGGAACCTCTAATCTCATGACATGCATCTCCTTGTCTAAATGGATCCACCTTGTGCATATTTTATTCTAAAAACACCAAAAACATTAGAAATACTTTGAAATAACCAAAAAAATTATAACATGATCCTCAAAAGAATAAAAACATTGTCTCATTCTTTTGTATATTTATACATTCTCATTCCACAATCCCACGCTCTCACCATTTTGTGAGTAACCATTAAGTTTGAATGCTCTCGCCATTTTGTAAACAACAATTAAGTTTAAATGTTGTCACTATTTTGTGAGCAACCATTAAGTTTGAATTCTCTCAAAATTTTGTGAGCAACCATAAAGTTTTAATGATCTCATCATTTTGAAAATAATAGTTAAGATTAAATGCTCTTGCTGGTTTGCAAGCATAGGAATGCCAGTTCATCTTATCTTATCCCACACACTTGACATTTTGCAAGATCATTCTTTCTCATCTCATTAACTTCTTATTTGCTAAAACATTCTCATTTTTTTTTCATCTCTTCCATTTCTTATATAAAATTAATCATGATGGTTTTATCATCATTTTTCTTCTATCTCATTTCTTAGGAGAACTACATTTGGCCTGAAGTTCATGTTGGAACATGCATCCATGGAACTATGTAAGTAGCATCCACTTGTCTTATACATCTAAAGTCAGCTCGACCAACCCCTTCCTTTTCTTCTCTTCTCCCATTTATTTTTTCATTGTTCCTATTTAATTAGGGAAAATTTGTCATGTCATTTTTCTTTGTTATGATGTGGTGGAAAGTAATGCCTCTATCACACATGCATGAACATTTGACTTTAAACTGCACTAACTTGTTTTTTTGTTTATGTGTGTTTATTTGAGTTTTCTTGGTGTTATTTTGTGTTTTCTTGGTGTTTTTTAATCTGTACACACCTCTCCTTATATTTATTCTCCTTTTCTCTTTTTATTATTTCTCACTCCATTCTCGGGCTTGTGTTTCTTTGTCTTATTTTACTATTTGATTTTGATTTTTTATTTTACATTCAATAATACCTTGATGGTCCACATGGATCTTGATTATTCATATCTTGGTCTCATGTCATTAATATATTCTTTTCTTTTGTTTTTAAAATTTTTTTGTTCCTACTTAAGTCTTGATAGATCATATCCTGAGTTCAAGTTAGGTTCATTTATGTTTGTCTTTTTCTATTTTTTGCTTTTTTGTTTAAATGTAAATTGTTTTAACTTTTGTTTTGGTCATTTTTTTACCATTATCCTTAATTATAGATATTAAAATTTGAATTGGATCACTACAATTAGAATCTTATGTCATTTTAAGTTATTCATACTTATGATGCCTAATTTCTTTTGCTATAGCAAGCACTTTGTGCTCAGGTCTCAAGGTCTTAACATCAACATTAGCTCTGATGAATGATTCTCAAGGACACTTTACAAAACCTAGGCTCATGATGTGGAATTTAGCTTCTAGGTAGTATGAATTTTAGGCTTCTTTTTCTATGCTTAGATGTGTATCTCTTTACATACATTGTAAGTCTAATCAATTCTTGGTCATTTTTTATCATTTGTCATTTCATTCTCTCTCCCAAACTTGGGTGAACTACATTGGCCTAAAGTTCATGTTAGAACATGAGTCCATGGAACTATGTAGGCAGTGCTCAATTTCTATTGAGGTTAGCTCAGCTATCTCTATTCTTTTTTTCATCTCTCTCATCACATTGTGCATTCTCATATGCTTAGTTTTATATGGCTTTCTAAGCCATTACACCATCATATGTATGTTTGCACTCACTCACTTTAACCTATCTTTTTGGTTATATCCTTGAGCTATTTTTCTTGATAATTTCCCATGTTGGGGGAAAACATCCAAATAAAATTATCTCTATAAGGGCAAATCATTATTTATTCTTTATCAATGATCAATATTCACCCTACTGGGGCAAAACTATTTTATCATGATCAAATCTGCTCTACTAGGGCACTTCTTATTATATTCTATTTAGAGATATAACTCTAGTGGTGATTCCCTTCCTAAAGTAGAACATTCTCTCTTTTCCTCTAATTCCAAACTCACCACATTAAAGCCCATGATGACAATATTTTATTGTGTAACTTGTCTTAGGATTGATTAATGCCTTAAGCATGTAGCTTGTAATCTCAAATTGGGTATGTTTGTAGTGTATCCCTTACATTTATGGATTGTATCTTTCCCATTTCCCCATGTCTGGGGCCTATTATAATTCTAATTATATTTTGATCATTGATAGTAATCACGTGTGTAAGCATTAGCTCGTCTGGATGTGATCTATTCCATGGGTCGCTCTCTCACTTTCTCTCTCTTTTTGAGAGTCCATCCTTCTCTTTCACTCTAGTATGTCCTCTTGAGGGGTCATCATGGGTTTGTTCCAATTTCTTCTTGACAAATTTTTTCTTTGAAAAGATTTTGCTTCACCTAAATGTCTTGCTATGCCTTCTCAAATAGGGGCAAAATATAGACATCTAATTCCTAACACCATTTGTGTTGAAATTATCAATCTTACTTGAATTTCACTCAAATGAACATTTTAGGTCCAAAATCCATAAAACTCCTTAAATGGTTCAAACTTGTCCCTTAAAAGTGCCAATTTAGGTCAAAGTATCCTTAAATGGGATAATGCATTTTATGGGCCAGCTAACTTTGATTAATTTATTTCAAGTTAAAATGACCATTTTGCCATTTAGTGCTCTGGATCACACTGTTATTCTAATTTAGTGGTACACAAAATTTACATTTGTTATTTGTTGTTGGCAACATCCTAAATGGTAATATGGTTTTAATGCATCTAGTGTCACCTTTTGATTCTTCTCAAGTCAAATTATGACCCAGTAATATAACTTTCCTACCATTCTGATTGATTGAGGACCAATTTTCAAATAATTGCACAACTATTGATTAACCTTTATTAAGGCTAATTAATCCAAATCAATAGATTAAGTGGATTTTACATGAGAGTTTTTTAATATTTCTTTATGAAAATTGATTCTTATTATCTACATCACCTAGTGACATCATCTATGGGGTGGCATCCATCAAGCCATAAGTGTATAAAATATCAAGATTATGGGTCACCCATGTCTAGTTAATGCCTCCCATGCCTCATCAATTCCCTTTCTTCTAAGGTCATGTTTAGAATAATTATGGATTTAATTCCAAATATTAGGATTATCCTCAACCACACATCTCAATCTTGAGGTGGATAGTTGAGGTTGATCGCGACCAATCTCAAAAATTTATAAATAGAGAGGCCATGGAATACATTTCTAAGATATTTTGGTTCAAATTTATTATGCTCAAATATCTTAAAATCTTGAACATTGAAAATTTATAATTCTAAATTGTTTCTACAAAGCTTCATTGATAGGCTAGTTTAGTGATTCCACATCAAGAGCCTAGATTTTGTGGAGTGTTCTTGAGGCATTGGAGGAGCTTACCACCATTTTTGACAAAGATAAGGATGCTTGGTCAAGGGATAATTTTTTTTTAATCCACATTGGAATGGTGAATCCATTTTGGAATGTAATATGGTGTTTCTTTCTTTCATTTTTTTCATGTTATCCTTTGTAATTCTTATAGGAATAGATAGGCTTGGTTAGTTAGTTATTTATTCATGTTTCATTATTTATGGACTAATGTTTGACTAACTTGATTTTTAATCCTCTCTACAAGAGGAACTAAGAGTACCTTTAAAAATTTAAATGAGACTAACACAACCTTATGTGACCATTCACAAAGCATATAAATTCAAAAAATAAAGGAAACCTACCAATAATACAGAATGGACCAATCTACAAACTTGAAGTGATTTGTTCTTCAAATTAACTTGAAAATTGAAAAAAATCATGGAATCCTTATTTTTAGGAATCAAAAATCACATAGATCCAATATGACCAATTGTATTTTATGTAATTACCAAAAATGGAGCAAATCCTATAGGCTACATAGATTAACATGAAGATTTAAAAGGTCAACCTTTTAGGAATGGTTCGTAAATCTCATATCACCATTCATCCTCAACCAAACATAAAGTGAAAGATTAATGAGTATATAATATACCCACAAGATTATTTTTTTTGAAATCCCTTGTGCTGACCATATCAAGTACAAACTATAAGTTACTTCTATGTGTCTAAAAAGCCAAGAAAGGTGTAGAATGGTTTTGGTCACAAAATGGCACTTCCAAATAAAACCAAGCATGGGACTAATTATGGGGAAGCTGAAGAGTCATATTTTAACATTTTCCAAGTGTCACACTTCCTAAGGAGGTTATATAAGTGCCATTTTCTTCTCCTTTCACTAAAAAACTATCTTTTTTTGCATAACCTACCATCTTTTAGTTTTGTCAGTTACTTAAGACTTATAGTGACACAAGGAATGACATCATATTTTTACAACTTCACATTTCCCAAGAAACCCATACAAAAATTAAATGCACCTTTTTTACCCATAAAATAACCCAAAATTAAAATTGGACTTAGAAACTAATTAACCAAAGCCAATATAACATTAATTAGCATTAATTGAAATATAATACACCCTATGAAATTCATATTACACCCCTTGTGGACCTAAAAAGTTAGGTTTTTACCTATAGGTGCCCTAATTTGATTAAAAAGTCAAATTTGGTTAACAAATTGGTGACTCATAGGGGTAGTATGACTTCTATACTAACTAGACCAGTAGCCTTATCAGTCCATTAGATTTAGGAGTCATCAGAAGTCTAATGAAAATAAGGATAACCTTTAACCTTTTACCATTGACCATTGACCATGATAAGACAACTAATGACTACCTCAACCACACAAAGTAAAGACATACAAAAAACAATATAAAAACACACACACACATATGCTCAAAGCACTTAGGATAAGTATAAATAACATATTATATACAAATAACAATCAACCATACCTCCCTCATAGATCAAATAGATTTTTTGAATCATCACTTTCTTCATGAGATGGAACATGGTACAAAGCATGTTTCTCTTTGGATTGGATGTTTTATGCATTAGACCTATTCCTTAGCACTTCAATTACCATGCTCTTAAGTAGACCAACTTCAAATAGGTTTTTAATGTATAATTATTCCTCTTGCATTTAAACATATTTAACCTTTTCATGTGGATCCTCAATTAAAAATTCAAATGATGATTCAACAAAATATACTTTCTTGTCCTCCATAGTGTTTTCAACAAAATTAGGCCTTCTCTTAGCTACAAGTTTTTCTAACTCATCAAGGAAATTTACAAGTTCTATCCAATATTTATCATTGTCCTCCATGGAAGATTATTTATTTACCTTCTCATGCACTTGACCCTCAACTTGGAAAAGCTCTTCTAGCTCTTGAAAGAGCTCCATTTTTAGCTATCAATCATCCTTGTCAACAAATTTTTGTATAATAACATCACCAAGTGACTTCATGATAGCAGGTTCTTCACTAGTAGAGAGGGCTTCCTCTTTATACTTGGTTAAACACTCAATATCAATGTTAGACTCATCAATAAGCTTTTCATCAAGTGTGCAATAATTTTGATAAGGATAAACTTCACACAACCAATCAAATTACTTGAAAATGGAATTGAACTTATGCCATAAATCTTCTTCTTCATGGATTCCATCCTCAAGAATTATTTCCTCTATCTTAGTCTCATGAAGATATCCTAAGATTGCCACTTCTTGAGGGATTACTTGAATTTAATTATTGATAGTATATTACACTTCATGTTTGTAATGATCATCAATAAATTTTTGATCAATTGTAAAGTCTTTTTAAAGAGTTGTAAGATCCTCCATCTCTCTCTCTTTCATGTTAATGCTAAGACTAGGCATCTTAAAATCATGAGACCTAGCCCAATGAGGCTAATAAGGAGGTAGGTTTGATTCAAGCAAGAATTTTATTTCTTTATCAACTAGCTGATCTTCCTTAGGTTCCCATACCATAAGCATATCAATGCAAAGAGTGATAGGGTGAGGACAAGATGAGCTATTTGGTAGAGGTGGCACATAGAACTGAGAATTATATTGAGGTTGAAGTGTAGGGGATTTTTCATGGACACACATCCATTCAAATATAGATAAATTAGTTAGTGGATTGTCCTTTTGTTCACCAAGGGGAGTACCTATAGTTATTATTACTAATAATCACTCATGAGAGCCTCTTGATCAACCATGAAATGGATTTTATCTTCTTCACTTGCTTTTCTCAAAATAGGTTCCTCCTTGAGAAGGGGTGAGGTGTAAGGTTGATGGATGGGTTCATTTGAAGGAGCTAGAACATCAGATGTAGTGAAAAGTGAAGGAGTTAGAGATGGAGTGTGGAATGAAGGAGAAGGATTATGAGTGGGTTTGGAAAAGAGGAAAGCACTAGTGAGCTCATATGGAAGTGAATTCTTAGACTTATTAGAAGGAGTAACATATACAAAAATAGGAGCTTCACTTTTCAAATGATGTCCTTAGGAATACCCTTGAATTTGATAGTAATTATGATATGAGAGATAGGGCTCATATTAAGGCTAATAAAAAGGTGTTTCTTGGAAGTGATTCTCATAGGATTGTCTAACAACATGGTGTCTATATGGAGAGGGAAATGAAGGACTATAGGACTGCCATGACTCATAAGGTTTTTTAGGGGTAAAATTTGGTTCATATTAAGGCTAATTATAGGATTTATACACTTCATGACAAGGTTTATTAAAGTCACCCCAAGTCTCATTAATAACTTGTTCATATTGATGGAGAATGACACAATCTTGGAAGGTTTCACAAACTTGAAGAGAATAAAAATAAAAAAAAAAGTCCACCATGAAAATTTATTTAGAGAAATGATACAAAGAGAAATGTTACTAAAAATATTCAAAGGAAAACCTAGGTTTATTGAATATTTTATAAAACTTTGGAGTCACCATTGATGCTTTGATAGATGCCTCCAAAGGCTAATTGTTGAAAGACAACACAAAAATATCTCAACCTATTGGGCCAAGAGTCCCACCAAGTGTGCCAAAAACCATTGTCACTTGGATTTTATACCTTTTAGGATATTTAAAATGTTTCCTCATCCAAGTGGCAGAATGGAATCACCTCTAGGCTTGTGGGTAGCCTAAGGAATGAGGTAAATCTCTAGATAGGGCTCACTTCCTTGATGTACCACTTTGAATAGAAAATACTAATAAACTTGGGGGATTAAAAGGGAGAAGGATATCATAAAGAAAAATAATATAAGGGAGGTGATACACTAAATAACATGATGACATATAACCATATGCATATTACACTTGAAATTGAAGGACAAACTAAAAATACACTTCTCCAATCTTCATCTTCTCACATCAATGTTACATTGTGAGGTTATAGATGAATGTGAAAATGTAGGAGGACTATATAAGATGAATATGAGGGTTCTAATAAATATAATAATTCACTTAAACTATTAACATCTCTTTGAACACTTCACATGACCTATAAGAAGAGGTTGTAAATAGGTGAAATAATGAAAAAACATGCTAAGGAATCCATAGTTTTCACTAAGAAAGATTCATCATCCAATTTTAAAAAGTAATAGTATTCATAGAGGAGGTAAAAATAATTTTTATTATTGTTCAAAATGTATACATTTGAACAAGGCTTCACCATACTTAGGTGGAGTATCCAATACAATGCCAAAATGGCTAATTCTTATCGAACTCGTGAGAGAAAGAATAAGAGAGAATTCCAAGGGTCACAAAGAAAATTATGAAGCTCAAAAAATTATTTATTTGTGAATTTTGATAGGTTATTATATGAACCATTCAATTTTATGAGCTACAAGTGTCAATCCAAGTCCTAGACTCCATGAAAAGTGACAAGAAACTCCTCATTCTAGATCAAGAAAACTACGTACATGATTAGACCTTTTTGAATACCTTATAACTTATTTTTATCAGTTAAAATGATTGGAATGGAATTATATTATCTCAGGAATTCATCTACATGCATTAGTTGCATGCCTAGTCACTTGGAATTACCTAGAAAGGAGTAATAATCATTTGTTGTCCAAAAAATTGCTCTTCCATGTACTCTGCACACTTGGATCCCAAAAGGAGATAATTTTCTCATGAAAATATATAAAATACATTTAATTACATGTTTAAATGACCTAAAATCACTAATAATCATAATGGACACATTAAAGAGACATCCACTTGAAGTTTTCCCACTTCTCCCTAACTTGTCCATTAGGCCAATTTTGACTGGTTGAGTTGAAACACCTAATTTGGACACTTAGGTGTGTTTACATGGAATAAAATTTTTATATGGATTTATTTTATGTCTTAATATTCCTCCAAAAATTTATTTCATGTTTGAATGCTCTTGTAGCCTGGATAATACAAAAAATTGTGAGAAAAACCCTATTTCTACCCCCATCCGTACAAGTTGGTACAGGGAAAAGCATGTGAGGGAGTATAAGAGAGTAATTTCCAAGATAAAATTTATTTAATGATAAAAATATTCCATTTTATCATATTTAAAAGCTAATTTTCCCAATCGGGTCTCTAACAAGGGTTTTCAAGGGTTTTAAACCTATTTTTGGTCTTAAGCATTGTTCATAAAAGTCTGGCATCCAAGTTTCCAAAAAGTTCCACAAAAGAATTTTTAAATAAATTAATCAAAATCATTGAAATTGTAAAATTCCCATCAAATTAATCATGAAATATATGAATGTTGAAACGAAACCTATTGAGCTCTTTCTCCATTTTTTTTAATAGGTTTGAGTTAGATTTTGAGCCAAAAATGGCTTCCTTTGGTTATATTTTATTTTAAAAAGATATTAATCCTATATAGTGATCATTTTTACATGTATCAATATGATATAAATATATTCTCATGCTAAAAGTGAGGAGGACTCTTCATTTGGTCTTAGGCCTACACCTTGTTTAATAAGCCTGCTTGAAAATTTTGATGTTTAGACCATCCAATTGAGAATTATTGCATTAAATAAGATAAAAAACCTATAACCTCATCTCAAAAACATAATTAAATAAGGTTTAAGTCATTTATTATGTTTTAAAATGAAGTGGTCTCTCATTTGGCCTTTAGGCATAGCCATGCCTCAATATGCTTGACTACAAATTTAGGGGTGTAGAGTACCTTATTTAGTTAATTCGTTATAAATAAGGTTTTTTTATGTTTTATTATATGTGTTAAAAATTTAAATTCTTTTTCTAAGGGTCCCTATAACTTTTGGTTCACCACTTTATCATTCTTTCTCAAGGCTACAAGCTTATGTACACAAAGGGAGTGTCATTTATCTGAGACAAAATAAAGGGCACTCCCCTACTTCCTCAGATAGTTTTGGATACTTTATGAGATTCCAAAAGTCTTTAAACTACTCTATAAAAACTTTTAATTCTTGATGACATCATTGACCCTTCATTTCCTCAAAAATTCAAGACTGAATGTGTGAAATGAACTGTGTGTAGGGTTTGTTGAAATGGACTATGAACTATATGTTTAGTGCCACTTTTGACTATTTTACACACTATGGGGACCTATTTAGGTAATTTATATTATTATTAGTCTACCTTGAGTTTATTCATTACCTCAACTCTTCCTAAGCAAGCTCATTTTTCATCTTTACTTCATCAAGACTTCCCCCTACTATAAGTGCATATAGGAGTTTTAGTGCTTGAGTAGGTTTGTTCATATTCTATATGAATCTTTAAAGTGATCATTATATTTATGAATTTGATAAAAATATAATTCATCATAATAACCATTCTTATATCCCTTCATGTGCACCTTGGTTCACAAACTAAGAATCCTTCCTATGACTGAGACACCCATGTCCTATAGAACTACCTATAGGTTACCTTACTCATCCTAAGATTGTTTATGATGTTTACAGGTCTGGATTGGATCCATTTAGGTGATAAATTTCATGATTGAACTATGTAATTTCTTTTAAATCCTTAAAACATCACCTTGGCATATAAACTAGGTCACTAATCAGATTGAGACCATTCTACCTATGGGATCTACTATGGGTGCATTTTTACATATTTAAACATTGGTAATGATGTATGGAGACTTTACATGAATTTTTAAATATATATATATAATTTTATTATATATTTTTTTACCTTTAAATTTATAAACACCACTTAAGACACCAAGATTGCAACCTTGTCCTCATACTCAGTTCTAGGTCAACATTGGCTTAGTGTATGGACTGTAGGTATGAAAAAGGAACTAAGACCATGTATCCTCTCCTTTTGATGATTATTTATGACATTTTTATCTTATTTAATCAATTATACCATCCCAAACATGAAATAATTTCTTCACTTGCTTTAAAGGATATCAAAACCATTCAAAACACAAAATCTATAAATGATACTATAGGGTTTCGGTATTTTGTAGACCATTTTAGGATCTCTCAATCACTATCCTCTACTATTCCCTTTCCATAAAAAATTTGAAAATTATTTGTAATTTATATATACTAAAATATGGATACACTTGTATTAATGAAGGGAATTTTGAAATTTATTACAAAACATCAACAAAACCCTAGGGAGCTTTGTTTTCACATTTTAGGGATTAAAGCTCTAAACTTAGTCATTTGAACTTTTGAAATGATTCCCAACTCTATTTTCCAAATTATCATTGCTAAGATGTCTGTAATAAGCAAAACCACCCACTAGGTCATCAATAAGGTTTTATTATGTTTCAACTTCATCATACAAGTACCTCAGTGCTCTACCAATACTCTTGTAAATGACTATTTTGATGGCCAAAGAGTCAGGATTAGTAGATTGGTAGAATACATACTTTGTGAGATTTAAAATACTTTTGAGGAATTTTGATGATTCTAATGAAACATCAAGATGTTGAAAATTTTTAAAACAAAATCTTTCATTCCATTTAAATGTTGTAATCTTTTATAGATGTTGGCATAGAGGTATGTTCATGGCTACCTAGCTATGTTTCATGCCTATGACTACAAACTATGAAGATTTCTTTGGATAATGAATTTTTAAGGTTATAAGAACTAGGAGTACCTTTAAAAAATGTAAATGAGACTACCACAAACCTATATGACCATTTATAAATCATATAAATTTAGAAAATAAAGGAAACTTACCAATAACATAAAATGGACCAGTCTACAAACTTGAAGTGATTTTGTCATCAAATCAACTTAAAAATTTAAAAAAACATGAAAACCTTATTTGGATTGTCAAGAATCTAGAACAACAAACAACTCTAATTCCACTATCAGGATTAGGAGCATAGTTGATTACCTTTGTATAAGCAACTAAACATGGAATTTAACCAAAAGTAATAAGTAACTAGAAATTAGAAACAACACGGAATTTGAGAGACAATACCCAATTGTATTAATACTCTTCCAAAAGGAATTACAATAAAGAAGATGCCACACTCTTCTTACCACACCTCTAGGGCTCCCACACCTCTAGGGCATACAATAATCTCCCTCAAGAGTTATCTCTCTCAATTATGGTCACAAAAAACAACTCAAACACAGAGTTATTGTTCACCTCCACCAGTCAGTAACAATACTGCCAATCCACCAATTAGTAACAATATTGCTAGTCCACCAAGTACTCAACGTAATCAAGTCTGAGTGCACCACGTACTCCAAGTAGATCTCACTTGATCTTGCTACCTGTTGTGTTGCTGATCTCCCTGATCTTGCTGCCACCTATAGATCAACCTAGTTTTGCACACCTACAAACGTAGATCTCTCTCTCTCTCTCACACACACACCTTTAGATCAACTAACCTTACTTACCATGTAGATCTAACCTAATCTTTCTATATCGTAGATCAACCTAGACTTGCACACCTAGTGACCTAGATCATACACACTTGAAGAACCCTTATCCTTACCTCACCAAGTCCTTATGATTCTCCAAACTAGCACCCCTATGGATCTTCTACCAGATCTTGCTCTCCCATAGATCTACTTGATCATACACACTTGGCACTATGGCACTATGAGGAGCTAACCTTACTCTCTTCCCTCTAAAGGAGCTAACCTTGCTCTCTTTATCTAGCACACTTTACAATACAGCCCATGAGTCTATTATATAGATCCCATACAAACAATAATTAGACCTCTAATTACAATAATTAGAACCACAGCTCCAAGACTAAAATTAGTCTTTACATGCAAACAATCGGTTCATTAAACTAACAGTTCATCAACTAACAGTTTTAAAACCATGCAGGTGATCGATGTCAGTCGTTGTCTGTCTGGAGATGACTAATGTCAGCTAATCCATGATGGATGTCAGTAGCTTCCTATCCACCCCTGACCAATGTCAGTTGGCTTGACTGATGCCAGTGACTGTGACACTTAGCAACCTCCTCCTCCATGTTTGCATACCTGTGAAGCTTTTATCTCCATAACCTAACAATCTCCCACTTAGAGATAAATAGCTACACCTATACCTATACTTGTACATCATCTAATTTGTTTCCTGGCTTGTATCCCTCTTCAAGCTCAATCTTGAAGACCAACCACCACACATCCTATGGTGCTTTGCATGTCATCCACATAACTTGCCACATCTGAATCTACATACCCATGTAGAGAAGTCCCTAACCCTGCATCGCATGTATCCCTGCTGCTGATCCCTCTTAGATACCTGAGAATCCACTAAACTGCTCTCCAGTGCTTCTTTCCTAGATTGGCTACAAACTTGCTGACAACACCCACTACTGGGGAAAAAATAGGTCTAGTGCACATGTACTTAACCTCATCATGTGAATTGGGACACTGTCTTGTGAACTATCCATCCATAGGTGTGCTAACCGGTTCTACATCCTGCATATTGAACCTTGCCACTACCTTATTCACACAATCATCTAGAGACAAAATCAACCTTTGACCTTCCATGTCTCTAGAAAAAATCATACCAAATAATTTTGCTCCTCCTAAATCGTTCCTAGCATACCACTGAACTAACTTTACCTTTAGCTCAGCAAAACCCTACATGTGTGAACCCACTACATACAGTAACAGGATAACGTTGCGACCACTATCCAACCTGATAAAGTAAACACAATGATTACATTGATACTGACTAAAGCCATGCTTTGTCATACACCTGTCAAACCTGTACCACTATCCTAGATCTTCCTCAAGACCATATGACCTAGCCTTCTATCTCATGTGTCCATTCTCTCTCTTCTTTAACCAAGGAATCCATTCATCTTTCAGTGCTTTTATCTTGGCTGGCAACTCTACCAAATCTCCCATTTGGTTCTCTTCCAAAGAATTCATGCCATGCTCCCACTATTTCCTAGATCCTACCTGCTCTGTAGTGAGCAACAAGTATAAAGAAGGGGAATAACAAATTTGAGGCTTACTTACCCTTTCAATCCTCCATATGGGCATTTGAGACTCCTTGATAGCTTGTTGTCCACCCAAAATCTATTCCCTAGTCAACCCTGGTCTGCACCCAACCGATGTTGAATCCACCTGATCACTGACACTAGTTCCCTGAACAACGTTGGTGTCCTCCTGGTCGCCGATGTCAGTTCCCTGACTGACATTGATATACACCTGCCCGATAACACTAACTCTGATCTGCACATGACCGACATTGGTACCTACCTGTTCAACATTAGTTCCACTTGAATGATGCCAATAACTGTGTTTCCCTGTGAGTGATGACTTTTTACCTACGAGCTCACTTTGGATCAAAACCCTATCCAAACTGCCCTACTCAGAGTTATTCAGTCCCCTCAGCTGATCTCTATCCATCATCTCCTCCAAGAAAACCAAGGCTTTCCAGTTCT
This sequence comes from Torreya grandis, assembly GCA_037957365.1. NCBI lineage: Eukaryota > Viridiplantae > Streptophyta > Pinopsida > Cupressales > Taxaceae > Torreya > Torreya grandis. The sequence continues at coordinate 1,606,103 of JARHVA010003801.1, read as the reverse complement.
TAAGTTGTCAAAGAAATTTGACTTCCTCTTAAGAACATGCATCTCCTTCTTACTCATGTGACCAAGCCTACAAAGCCACATCTTCACAACAGAAGGAGAATCAGTAATATAAGTAGGTAGATAAAGAGTACCTACTTTCTTACCACATGTTAATTCAAGTGCATCCACTGTGAGAGTTACTATGCATCTCTTATCACCCAACTTTCCTAAAGAAATTAGCCTCATCTTCAAGACTGGGACCTATATGACATCCTTCAACACATATGTGTTGGCTGTCTGCAATTTCAGCCACACTTCCCCTTTGCCAATACTTTGACAAGGCTCACCAACCCCTAAATAAATCTTTCCAAAGTCTCTAAGGACATTAACATGGAAAAATACTCTATTTGGGGCTGCATGGAAAGAGGAAATAGAATTTATAAACCAAGATTTTAATTTATCCAAGGAACATACAAGAGCATCATGTGCAACAATCCCTGCAACATCTACTTCTTCATTTCCTTCATGCTGATCTTCAACCAACCATCAATCTTTCTTTACCTGCTCTTTCTTTCCATAATTCCATAATTGATCATTCTTGCTTTTGAATTCCTCCATTCTTAGCTTACTTTCTTCTACCATTTCTATACTCCCACTCAATCAAAAACCCCTAAGAGTGACCTGTAATCAAACACAAACCTGCTCCCTGCAACCTAGCTCTGATACCACTTGTTAGGAATCTAGAACAACAAACAGCTATGATTCCACTATCAAGATTAGGAGCACAATTGATTACCTTTATATAAGCAACTAAACATGGAATTTAACCAGAAGTAATAAGTAACTAGAAATCAAAAATAACATAGAATTTGAGAGACAATACCCAATTGTATTAATACTCTTCCAGAAGGAATTACAATAAAGAAGATGCCACACTCTTCTTCCCATACCTCTAGGGCTCCCACACCTCTAGGGCATATAATAATCTCCCTTAAGAGTTCTATCTCTCAATTACGGTCACAACAAAAAACTCAAACATAGAGTTGTTGTTCACCTCCACCAGTCAGTAACAATACTACCAATCCACTAGTCAGTAACAATACTGCCAGTCTACCAGGTACTCAAGTCTGAGTACACCACATACTCCAAGTAGATCTCACCTGATCTTGCTACTTGTTGTGTTTTTGATCTCCCTTATCTTGCTACCACCTATAGATCAACCTAGTTTTGCACACCTGTAAACCTAGATCTCACACACACACACACCTACAGATCAATCGACCTTACTTACCCTGTAGATCTAACCTGATCTTGCTATACCACAGATCAACTTGGCCTTACACACCTATTGACCTAGATCATACACACATGAAGAACCCTTGTCCTTACCTCACCAAGTCCTTATGATTCTCCAAACCAACACCCCTGTGGATCTTTTACCAGATCTTGCTCTCCCACAGATCTACTTGATCATACACACTTAGCACTATGGCACTATGAGGAGCTAACCTTACTCTCTTCCCTTTGAAGGAGCTAACCTTGCTCTCTCTATCTAGCACACTTTACAATATAGCCCATGATTCTATTATATAGATCCCATACAAACAATAATTAGACCTCTAATTATAATAATTAGAACCGTAGCTCCAAGACTAAAATTAGTCTTTACATGCAAACAACTGATTTGTTAAACTAATAGTTCATCAACTAATAGTTCTAGAACCGCACAGGTGACCGATGTCAGTCACTGTCTATCTAGAGATGACTGACGTAAGCCAATCCATGATTGATGTCGGTAGCTTCCTGTCTACCCCTGACTGACGTCGGTTGGCCTAACCGACGCTGGTGACTGTGACACTCAGCAACCTCCTCCTCCATGTTTGCATACTTGTGAAGCTTTTAGCTCCACAACCTAACATGGATGACTCAAAAATGACATGGAACCAATGTTTCTAATTTAATTGTATGTAATTTCAAAAAATGGAGCAAAACATGTAGGCTACATAAATTAATAGGAAAATTTGAAAGGTCAACTTAATAGGAATGGTGCATAAAGATCAAACCACAATTTTTACTCAAATAAACACAAAATGGAATATAATTGAGTTTAGAATATATACCTAGGAGACTTTTTATTTAAACCCCTTGTACTAACCATACCAAGTATAAACCTCTAAGTCACTTTTGTGTGTCTATAAAGCCAGGAAAGGTGCATAATGGTTTTGGCCTCAAAATGGAACTTCCAAATAAAAAAAACATGTATTTGAGCATGGGGGATCTTAAGAGTCACATTTTAGCCTTTTATAAGTGGTACACTTCTCAAAGAGGTCATACAAGTGCCATTTTCTTTTCCTTTCATTAAAAATTTATCTTTTCTTTTGATAACCTATCATATTTTAGTTTTATCAGTTAATTAAGACTTCTAGTGACACATGAGGCATGAATTCATATTTTTACACCTTTAAATTTCCCAATAAACTCATATAAAGCATTAAACACACCTTTTAAACCCATAAAATGACCCAAAATGATAAATAGAGATAAAAAATAATTAAGCAAAGCTAATATAACATTAATTAGAATTAATTAAACTATAATAGACATCAAAAAACTCATATTACACCCCCTATAGACCTATAAAGTCATGTTTTTACCTATAGGTGTGCTAGTTTGACTAAAAAGTCAAATTTGGTTAACAAATACCTCCTTTGAAACTATTTACAAATTTATTGTTCCCTAAATCATTGCTAAACTTGGAATTTTGATTCTTTAATTTGTTTTTATATTTTTCATTCCTTTTCCAATTCTTATTTTTGAAAGTCATTTTTGGACCTCCAACCTTCTTATTTAATTTCTATATCACCTGATCAAATCACTTTAGTTTTTACTCTTGCTTTACTATCTTTTTGAAGACTTGATCTATAGTATATGGGCCATACACATCACCTTACATCCAATTTTGGGTTTTAATCCCATAATGATTTTCCTGATGTAAAACCTATCATCTACCTAATATTAAGGCACATACTTTAGTAGATTAATTAATTTCTCCTATTACTCATTCATTGTAATGTCTCCCTAATTTAGATTCAAAGAATTTTTTATATTTTGATTAAAATAAAGTTAGGGTAACCATCATGATCTAAACAAGGTCATGAACTATTCCCACGTGGTGGTAGTAGAGTCAAGGTTCTTCTCCAATTTCTTGTTTGCCCACCACATAGTTACTTCATGATCTAAATAGTAAGCTAACCAAACTAATTTATTAACCTCAAAGTGACTTTGAATCTCGAAATATTTTTCTATTTTATTTATCCATGCTTCAACTCTATCTACTAGGATGGTTCTATCAAACTTTGGTGGATTAACTTTCTTCATATCATGTGTAAGATCAACATATACACTTGTTATTGCATCTTGAGGTACCTCCTCTTCACTAGGTTCCTAAGGAAATTATTTCTCAACAAGATGTTATTCAGGTTCATTCTAGTTTTCCTCCTTAACATGGCCATGAACTTCCTTTTTAAGGGCAATTATTCAATCTCTAGTCTCATTTATGGCTTTGAGAATTTGATCAAACTTTACATCTTGTCCAATGGTAAACTAATTTAGGTAAACCATAGGGTTAACATTATTAGGATTCAATGTATCCTCATCATCTGGCCTTCGATGTGACATTCTTATTTCTAAATATAGAATAATAAGAATACATTATTGGACTTATAAATTCTAAGTGTTTGATCCTTAGTTATGATACTATAATGTAACAACCCCTCAAGGTTAATTAGAATTAGGTTAATTTATTTAACTCAATAACATAATTAACTCAAAATTAATGATCCTCAACTAAATTCATCATTTAAGATAAACTATGCTATTAACCAACATGTTAAGTGTTTTATTCATTTAGTTAATGATCAATATAACATATGTTGATTTTCTTTCAAAAATTCAACAATATAATGTATAAAATAAACCAAGTTAATAATTCATTCATTGCTAATTAAATAATAAAATAATTATAGATATATTATATTCAATATTTGATATTAAATAACTAACATAAAATAGTAAAAGAATACAATATTACATGTTTGAATATTAGATTAAAATTATATAATGTTTCATATAACACATGAGTCTCAATGAACTCATTAATATTAAAAAATAATCATGATTAAATCCTTTATCGGTTGGCTTTAGAAGGGGAGGGAGAGTATCATTCATGTGATTTTCCACACCAACCATGGACTATTGATCCCTTACATAATCTCTCAATAAGGGAATGACCCTCTTTTTATTTATGGGTAGATAGTTATAGTGTAGAAATTCTGAAAGTCAACTAAAATCCCGTGTGTAGTAAGATAACTATCACATGCAACATATGATAAATAAATATGTTCTAACATGATATCATGTAATACATGAAACTAAACCAAACAGGTAAAATGATAATGCTCAACCCATAAATATTACTTTGTACAAAGTTTTAAAATAGATTTTCAAAATCTCAAGATCAGTCAAGTTCACACACATAACTCATTTGAATATATTCATTATATCTATTAGTATAACTAAGTAAAAAAGTCCATCTCCCTACATGATTAGGGTCATAAATACTGTAATTATCTAGTTTTTATACTATATTTAAACCAATAGATTCAAATGCTAACTTCCATAAAAAATGTCACAACACAAAATAATATAAGTATATCACTATTTACTAAACACTTCATCTCATGATTCTAACTGATCTAAACCAACTAACTATCTTCATATGCAACCTTATAGCTAACCTAGATGATTTATTTAATATAATAAAAATAGTAGTAATCATCTAATTATTTATTTAAAATTAGTGATCATTTATTATACTAACTACTTTTAGCTTGATTCAGAATATTCTTAAATTTCTAATCACTATACTTGTTTAATACTTGTTTCTCATATAGTCATATAATAGACCAATCAATTTAATGAAATCTTATAATATATTTTATACAACTTAATAGTCCCTTCTTTATTCAATAATACCAAGCCAAACTATCATTTAAATATATTCATATAATAACTACAAAATCTAAGTAAATAAATAAATTACCCAAACCATAGTTTAATTCTAGGTTATTCTCATATTTTATCCATTATTTTTATAATACAAAAAATATGTTTGTAAACCAAACACAACAAAGATATATGCTTCATATAAGACTTAAATATTAATTTAAGAGTATTCATCCCTATCTATATTTTAAAAGGTAATAAACCTCAGTTATAATATAGATATCACACTTATGAATGCACACACATGTGCACACACACACATATTGAAATTTCATAATTTAGAACTAACCATTAGTTTAATAAATTACTTCAAACTATAGAATTTAATAATGACCCAATATTTAAAAATATATAATCAAATAATATTCCCATCCATGTAACTAGTTTATAACAACATAACACTTGTAAATTGATGGTTCAATTAAAATTATCCAAATCATAAATATAAAATCCAATTATCTCAAGTAGTAGTTATAAGCTCAACTATTTAGACTAGTTGATACTCTAGCTACATAAAAACAATCTAAAATTTTAATTTATTCAAATCACTTTTTTTTTCTCAACATAAACATTGATAGATTTATAAATATTAAAAACATTAAGATCATATGCCTAATCAATTTCAAATTCTAGATCTCATAGCAAGCACCCATGTTCCAATAATCCAATGGTTGAGTAATAAAGAACATCAACATAGTTATTGTTCAATTACTCAATTAACTAGAATATAAATAATAAAATCAAAGCTCAAATGAATAAGATAAATAATATATAGTTTGCCTATCCCTACTCTAGTTTCCATAAAAATAAATTAAATCAGAACCCCTAGATTTATATATGTATTATAGTAGTTAAAATCAAATATACATCATTAATTTAAATTATTGACTATTATATTTGCACAATAATTATAAAATAGTAGGGTTAGGTTTTGATCATACTCGGTCTTGTGGATGGGTTGAGCCCATCTCTAGCATTGTTTATGAAAGACCCTAGTTATTTTTATATCATTACCATAAGAACTCAAGACTTAAATACATGACATGTAAACACAAATAACACAAATTGAAATAAACAAATAATTTTAATTTTATGGATAGTTTGGTTAAAGATGATCCTATTAAAAGGTTTGAACCAAAACAATGACAATAATTCTAAAGCTAATGAACATAGTTATTCAAATAATTTGGGTTATTTAAAAACAACTAAAATAACTACAAAGTTAAAACCCCTATTATATTTTAATATTTAAAGATATAAACTATCACACATAATAACCCTTAATTTTTTGTAAAACCCTAGTACATTTTTAGGTTTTATTTTCAACCTTATTAACCATAATAAAATGTGCACACATAGTTGGTGTTGCGTGGAGGATTTTATACATGCTCGACCCTCTATATGGGTTGTACCCATCCTTAGGGTTGACCACATATAGCCCCATATATATGTTTTAAAAATACCAATAAAAGTCCACAAAATCTAATATAATCAATTAATGATAGATAAATTTCACTCACAAAAAGTATCTATAATGAAAAACCAAAAAATATTTTTCAACGGATCCTACCTCCATCACTTTTCCAATGGAGTAAGATCAAGTTTCATTTATCACCTTCATTAATCTCAACACCATCCTTTTTTTCTCTACTATTTTCCACTATCCTCTACTACATAACCCTCAACTTTCATTTATTTTTATATATTTTTGACTTGCATGCAAAAATTATAGCATAATCATTTCTTCTAAATCCTCAACAGTTGATTTAATTAGATTAAAACCATAATGACCAAGCCATAAAACTAACAAGGTCAATGTGATTCCCATAATTAATCAAATAGTATATAACAATACATTCAAATAAACGCTAAATTCCAAAATACTACAAAAGAAATAATTCATTAAAATCCACATGATGGTATTTGACCAAACTAAACATGTGAAACAATTTCCATGAAAAATGATATAGCTCAAAAAGGGGCCTTTGACCAACCATATAATTATGCTTTAATCAAAATTTAAACAAAGTCCAAGATAAACCTTTGAGCACTAAAACATGAAATATTCCTTGATTTAATATTGATAACCTTCACTAACTCAAATTTGGTCTAAGATAAGCCATTGTTTAATAACCTAATCAAACTCCATTTCTTTAAAAATTAATATTTTTATTTAACAAAAATTAAATTATGGTTAGTCCAAAAACCTCATATGTATTCAATCTATTTTATAAATAACATATTAATTACTTTTCATATAATATTATTATGATGTTCAAACTATATATTACTATAAATAAGTGCAAACATCATCAAGACAGTGGAATCAAACTTTACATCATAACAAGATCATATAATGACTTCATATCACAAGTTACAATGAATATATAAATGAAGTGAAACCAATAAGTTTTTAAAATTATGCAAGAATATTTAGATTTTCTAATAAGAGTTTAAGTTATATGTAAACATGATACTCAAACACAACCAACTGAAGAAAACATATTAGTAATTTAGTACATGTTGTAAGTAATAATATCTAATAACTAGCACATAACTATTAGACATAGATTATATGTGGTGTGAAAAGGGTTCTCTTCTCATTCTCTCATCCCCCACTTGTCTCCATCTACACCATCCTCTTTGATGATACTCCCCTATAAATTATAGTCAATAAGATGGACTCCATCCTGCATCCACCTTAGTATAATAAACAATAGTTAGACTGAATCATGACATAATCATAATAAAATACTATAATATAATAACCTACATAATCATGATGAAAATGTATCATAACATAATGTAAATAACTAATTACCAATTAACTATCATGATCACAAGTAATAAACACTATACATAATCAATATACTACAAATCTAGTCACTTAACACATCAATTTAACCAATCACTAACCACATAATCTAGTAATAAACAGATTAATGAGGCTAGAGGAAAATGGGGATGTAATGAATACACACATAAATGTAAAGGGTTAGTGAATAAAACATAGGACCAGGTTTTTAAAAATATATAAGCCCTAAGGAAAATAATTTTTTTATAAACCCTAGATTGAATGTTTGAAAGATTCAAGGTTCACCATTTATTTTACCATATTTCTAGTTTTATAAAAAAATAAGGCATAAACTAATTATATTTAAATAGATATAATCATAATTAAATGAAAGTACATAATATAAATCTATTTAACAAGCTATGAATAAAAACAAATCCAAGTGCCATAATGAAACTAAGCTAGGTAATGTAAATTACAAAAGGTTAAATAATTATCACACCTTCTTTTCCATAAATATAAACATGTAAATTAATTATTCTTATTATGTGAAAACTACTTCTGAAATCTATGAAAATGTGTTTTGATTCTAGATAAACCCATGAATTGCACAAGTGCATCTTCTATAAACTTGGTCATGATGGTCTCATCAATGACATTTATGTCTACCTGATGTCATGTTTATCTTAATAGGGTTTTTCATACTATACTTTATGCCACACATGTAATGCCACCTTATTATTATGCATGTACTTTTTCTTCATAATTTTTTTTAACATAATGTGCAAAACATATTATTATTCTCCTTGACCAAGCATGACACTTATAAATAAATAAAATTAATAGTCTTAAAACCATTAAGGGAGTGTTGTGATCTACGTATCTCATATACTCAAAATCATACCTCCATGTAGTTTTATGAGTGTTTTGATGGAATAGCTCAAGTGAGGGTTTTAGACCTCCTCTTCTATAAAAGTGATGATATAACTACATGTAATGTAATATTATTCTTAGGCATAATGGAAATTAAGAGAGACAAAGATGAAACGATAATGTCATAAGTTTGAATTATTTGATTTAATTCTTATCTCTAGCCTTGAATTTTAATGTGACTTATCTTGAAGCATTCCTCTATGGGTCTAGATGTGTGTAGCTTATGAAATGGATTGATAAGACGTTTTATATGTAGGCTAACCTAGGATGAATTATGCATATTATCCAACTATGGAAATGTAGAATTGCTAAATTAAATGTTCATGATCAATGAAAATTTCAAATTAACTGACATATCTAAATGTGAAAAACTCATATAGTGTGAGAGTTTATCCTAGACAGACACGTATAGTCCATAGATCTATCTCAGATAAGTGGTAGGTTATATTTTCTAAGTAGGGGTTGATAACAAGTGATATTAGCCCAAATTTGTTAATGGATCCCATTTAATATGTTTTAATATGATTTTAGACTTAATGGACTAATTTTAGACCTATGTGGGTTCAAGATTTTCCTTAAAATAGGCTAAAATGTTAAATTTTAGCCAAATAAGGTAAGGGATAAGAAATTAGGAATAATAGTTTTATGCCAAATTTAGGTTTCTATAATTGAATAATAAACTACCCACCAATGACCTACTTACCATCTCTGGAGAAATTTTATTTTTACAACCCTTAGAAAGATAAAATTATATCACTTTTGTAACCATCTAAACAAGAACATTTCAAAAAAAAAAAAAAAACATTAAAGACCAACTATTTGGTTGAGGGCTCCTAGATTTCTCAATTATGGTAGAAAAAAATATTTTCATTTCATATTTAGTAGACACAATCCTTCCATTTCTTTAAGGCACTTGATATTAAAATGGAAGCACTTCATTGGAAAAAGAAGCTAAGTCTAAATAAAGGCTAAAAACCTAGTGAGGGGAATTTCCTAAAGAGTGAGGAATTTCAACCAAAATGGGAGGAGATATTTACCTAAGATAGAAAAAATAATTATAAGAGTGAATAGATGCACCATGCATCTTTGAAAGGAATACTTTTATTGATATTTGGAGGTGATATGAAAGCATATGATCTAAAAGTCATCTTACTACTACACTACCTTATTATTCCCTTCCTCTACTCATTTCCCTACCACTCATCATTTTCCTCTTTGATTTTTTAAGTTTTGAAATTGAAAAATAAAAATAAAATATTTTTATTATTTATTGATTAAAAAAATAAAGAAAACCTGTTTTACTTATTTTACACATAAAATATATGAAATGAAGGAAACTATGTAGTAACTGAATTTATGTAAAATATGGCTTTAAATACATAGATTTGAATTGAAATGGGTAGATAGATATTTCACATAATTATTTTAGGAGGGATATATCAAGAGTAGAATGATATACTTAGCTAATTTTACCTACTTATTTCTCACTCAATTTGCCACTAAAATTTTAAATTCTCAATATGTGCTTCATCAATTAGTTAAATCATAAAAATGAGTTAAAAACCTATCCATATGTTTCCAATAAAGGTACAAACCTCTAGTATCTAAAAATATTAGGATTTACTGGTAGTGTTCATATGTACAATGGGGGTCTAATAACATTAGGAACACTACACATATACAATCAATTTCATTCAATGTGTACACATCTTTGATCTTATATTATAAATTTTGTATTCTTTCTCTTTTGTCTAAACACTAATTATGCTTATTTGACCACAAAATACACTTAAAATGGGTTAGAAGTTTTGGGTTGGAATGACCCCAACCAATCCAACTAAATATTTAAGCATTGTCTATGTTTTTATACTCTTAAGAGGGCCTAAACCACATGTATTTATCCCACTTATGTGTGTCTGAAACATCTTTAAAAATATGGAATGTGTATATAATGGAAATTAAATTTGATCTACAAATCAATCCTAGCCTAAATAAGATAAATCAAGCTAGACTTTTCACTTGTTGGTATATTTAGACAATCAACTTCATGACCAATATGGATCTTCTAGACCTAAGTAATGGGTCTTTTACCATATAATATCACTAGAGAGGGTTCCAAATCCTCTAGTTGAGAAACACCAAAAATAAATCCTAGTTAGGTCTTATTTTTTCTAACAAATTAAAGTAAACCCTAATCTAGTGTTCACCAAAAATTGTGGCATAAATGGGGATAATAAACATAAAAGTAAACATGAAAAGAAAAACTCTACTCAAGTCACTATATAGGTAATACTAAGCATGGGGAGATGAATACATTCATAATCCAATACATAAAAATCTATCTACTAATAAAATAGGAGTAAGAGTTGGGAATACTTACCTTGAATACAAACCCATTGAGCCTTAATATCTACCTTGGCCAATGGTGCTTTACAAGATGTTGTTATGATTAATAAGGATAACAAAGATAGTTTAGATCTAGGCTAAAAGACTTCTCCAATGCATCCAAAAGAATTTGAACACAATAAACTATTATTATCTCAAATTATAAACCCTAATAAATTACTCTTCAAGTATAATGGTGGATAACTAGATGCTCAATTGACTGATTATATCTATCTCTCAATGAAAATAGGGTGACTAATGTGTTTATATAACTTGATCTAACCCTAAACCATTTCAAATTTTTAGGTGACACAATCATCCCAATCAACCTAGATATTTAGGAAATACATCAATTAGGTCCCAGAATAAGTTGGCTAGGTTGACTTAGTACCATAACATGCTCAATTCCTAGAATAGGGTTGACCCACTCAACTATGTTTAGAGGATGGTAAAAATGGGTTTTGGCTTAGGTAGGGGCTATTTGATAAGGTGAATTTCTTGGAGGATCATTTAAGGGAGGTCTAAAATCTTAGGAAAATGTATATGAGGGTCTTATGTTGGTTTTAAGTGGTGAAATATGGAACAATAATCTTGTGAAGCACTAATAGTCTGCCCACCCCTTTCCTAGTGCACTATTGAAGGCTTTTGCTATGAGAGATTGAGATTTGACTAGTTTTTACAAGAGATAAAAACATTAATAATTGATAAATTTTGAAAATATTATGTGTATTTGTATACATATTCCCCACTTTAATCTCATCATGTGTCACATAATTGCAACATGGGATGGTGCTCTAGGAAAATAACACAACACACCATACTACACTAAGTGAATTGTAGTAAGAAGTGAATAAGATAAATAAAATGACAAAGTTAAAATTACATACATTCCTTACCTTAATATTGTATATTAGAGATGAACTGAGATAAATTCAGATGTGTCTAATGTAGGGAACATTAAGCAAACTTTTAAAATAAGTAAAAATTTGAAACTTTTACAAAATATATATGTAATATGTGGAAAAATTCTCTATGATGTCAGGATTCCAAAACATTTTTTGGTTTGTAGAAAGAGATAGTATAAATAAATTTAATGGTGAAAAATAGAATCTAATGAGGAAAATAATTTTGAATAGTAAATATAAATAGGGTGAAAATTAATTCATTTGTAAGTTTTTCTATTAGGAGAAAATAGAGTTCTTAGTTACCTAGTTGAGCACAAAAAGTGACCATAGTAAGGATACAACTATAATGTGGAGGATGCCTAATGATCTTAGCCAATGAAAATTACGTAGGTGGTGCATTAATTCTAATTCTTTTGGTAATTTTTATTGAAACTAAACTAGGTACGAAAAAAACGTGTTAAGGGAAATGTAGGTACCAAAAATTTCCCTATGAATTGTTTAGGTAAACTAGGAATAAAGTGGGATATTGGGTAGGAAAGAGTTGAACCAATAAATTCCTAAGGCATTTATGGTAAATGTTTGAAAATTCACCACAAATTTTGAATAGAGTCTACCATGTCAACTCAGCTGGAAAATGCAAGAGGTAAGAAGGTGGCCGACTATGTAGTAAAGGGATGACTTAGTATTTTTGGTGATGGTTAACTATGTAATAGATGGTAAACTTAGTTTGAAAAGTAGATAGGGATGACTTAGTGAATTATGATGTAGTATATATTAGGGGATTGATATAGTTTTTTAAATGGGGATGAATATGTATAAAAGGGACTATCTAGTATGCATAATATGAGAAAGTGCCAATTTAGTATAAAAGGGCTAACTATGTTTCTAATAATGGGCTGATTCTATATCAAAAGGCCAACATAGTTGGTAAAAGAGGGGACAAGCCTGATTTAGTATTAAAAAGGATTATTGTTTAGGAAAAGGGTGAAAATAGAAAAATAGGAAGAATATGTTGATGAAGTAGTTAATTTTTAGTAATTTCATAATTTTTAAGAATGTACTTTATCATTTTTATATTGATATCTAATACATACTATGCTATTTGGCATTTTGTAGAGAGGATAGAGATTTTTTCACCTGGTGGATGCATCTTGGCTACTAGATTTACTAGAGTGACTATCAAATTAGACCAATTATAATTGGTTTCCTTAGGATTTGGAGGCATCATGGAGATGTGGAGGATCCTTTTTAGTGTTGATCTATTTTTTATATTCCTAAGAATATGTGAGCAACTAACCAAAAAAATTTGATATGAGGTAGAGTGGGATACCATAGAGGTGGGCATCACTTTGGAATATGTCCATGTTTTTCTTGGACTACCCATTATCAAGACTCCTATGATTTATAATACACTTGAAGGTTGAGGAGGAGAGGCAAGTCCTAGTCCATTCGATGACTAGCTCAGATTTGAATTAATATATGTTATAAGTGAGATTATTTGATGTATATATCTCAACCATTCTATATATATGAAAGGTTATGATATGACTTGTGACATCAGGTGTACTATGTCACAAGTCAGATGGGAAGGTACCCTTATATGTAGTAGCCTTATTCTAATTAATCTTAGAGTAGGGTGATTTATATGATTTAGGTTCTATCATTTGGGTATAACTCATTCATGACATATATGGTATGTTAACCTAGGGGTAGAAGACTATGGGCCCCATCATTTTATTGAGTGTTTGGATATTTGAGAGGTTTCCTATGTATCAATCAAATGAATTTCCCCATGTGGTGGATGATAGGATACCTTAGGTGGTGATATGGTAGAAGGATCATGTTGTGCATGTTTTTATTCATGCCCCAAATTTAAAGATCATTACTCATGTGCATATTATATGGCATCCCTATACTAATATTATGGCTAGTTTGCTAACTTGGTATATTATGGCTATTTGATTGACACATGTTTGAATTTTTAGACATTATACCTCATGGGTAAAGCCACATATTGTAGTTGATATACCTAAACAAATTGGATTACCACATCTGGTAGATCCTTTAGTAGTTTCTAATTATTAGGCATGACATGTTAGAGAGCCTAGAGGTAGAGGGTATATAAGAATACCTAGAGAGATATCTATCAATAGGATTCATCAAATGAGACCTTAGGTAGGTTAGGAAAAGTAGTAGGAGGAGGTTAGACTTGAGTTAAAGGATATACTATTTTTATATATAGAGGGTGAGGATGGAGGTAAGGCATCTATGGAGCCATAACAGGGATGAGAATGACCACCACGAGCAAATAGGAGATGGAGTCACCATCAAAGAGAGGACACAAGAGCTAGTAGTCACACATGGAGTTCCCATAATAGAGGTAAGGCATAACTAGTATATATAGAGGTAGATGAGGAGAGGACCATGATGATGACTCCAATTTTTATACTTTTGTAGGGGTAGTGTACAAAATAGGTGTTTTGTAGTTTAGTTGAGAAGGAGACCATGGTGGTGACACTGATGTTGGTAAGAAATGCTTTAGATTTTAAGTTTTTGTACTTGGTATAAATGGTTGGCTTTCGATATATATGTGTGTCTATATATATATATGATATCTAATGTATATATATATATATATATATATATTGCATATAAGTCTGAGGAGGAGTTCAGATGGGGTGCCATAGTATCAAGGCCATTTAGATATTTTGGATAGGGTGCTAAGGCATCCCAATATTGATACTATGAAGGACCTAATTATACCATCTACCCCATCATATGCTAACTAATTTTGATTGGTTATAGAGGTATATAGGTGGATAAAAACATATGGGGATGGCCTAAAACTACCCACCATAGTAAGAGATGGGGAGACATGATCTTTATAGGCATTGGCTCAAGAGAGAGATTCTTATATGGTGATGATTATAGAGCTTGGATGTGTGCAGAACTAGCTGGCTAATATATAGGGATAGGTTGATGGTTTAAGATCCTAGACTATCACATTATAACATAATATTCATAAGGGTTAGTCGCATGCATCTATGGGTAGTGTGTCTTGGCCATAAGATAGACATGATGGAGAATAGCCTTATATTTATATCTATTATACTTTATACTTGTACTATGTTGTATCAAACTCATGTTATATATATGGATATGGACATTTCATGATCTATGAGTTGTATTAATGTTATTAATGGATGTATAGTGTATTTCCTTTCTAGCACATGTATTTTACTTTTGTTATATGCTATGGTAAATATGTGATGGTTATTTTATTTTATAACTTTATGTGACACATATGCATGGTTAAAAATAAAAGCATTTAATTTGAAAAAGTATATAAATAATGATAAAATGTAATACACACTATATAATGATGGAAAATATGTAAAAACAAAAGTTGAATAAATATAGTAAACCAAAGTGTTAAAGTAGAAGGTAAAAAATGTTTCAAACTAGGTATAAGTAAAAATGGCACCAAATTAAAACAAATATAAGTCATATTAAATAAATTTGGGAAGTATTATTTATTTTCAAAATAAAGTGGAAATCATGTTGTCACAAATGATATGAAAATAAATGTATAATAAATTTAATCAGTAATACTAAATCAAGATGGGAAGTATGAAAAGAAACAAAATGTAAGTATAAATAAAACTAATCATAAAAAATTAAGATGTGAATTATGATAAATTTATTAATAATGGTTTTAAAAATACACACAATCAAAAAATAAGAGGATAAAGTGAAATGTTTATGAAGTAAGAATAAAATATACTAAATCGAGATGGGAAGTATGTAAATGACATGTAAATCATAATGTAACAAAAATTATCTCAAATTTTAAGCATGTAATATTATTTTGATGTGGTCATAATATAAAATTTTCTTGGAATATTTTGTGAGGAATGTCTATTCCTATCCAAAGTCTTACACTACAACTCAAAAAGGGAACACCAATGAGGTGGATACAAATTTTAGAATTGATTAATGGAATTTAATGCGCTAATTTGTGAGGAATGCTTGTTCTGATCTAAGATCTTACATTACAACTCATAAGGTGAACACCAATGAGGTTAATGGTAATAAGGGTAAAAATAAGGAAATTTTTTGTGAGGAATGATTGGTCCTATCCAAGGTCTTATATTACAACTCACAAAGGGAAACCCTAGGGTATGATCAGTTAAAATAATAATATTCATGAAGGGGAAATTTTGGAATTGTTGTAATGAAATAAGGAGTGTGAAAATCATGACATAGGAACATATAAGAAAATGTTAGTAAACATGAGGAATTATAGGTAAGAAGGAAATACAATAAGAGGCTAGTAACCATATAAATATAGAGGATACATGCTCACAATAAGCACAAAGTTTTTAGGAACATATGTGGAATACTAAGATCAATTCATGAAGGTTAAATAAACAATTAAATCAAAATGGACCTACCTTCCCAAAACAAGTTCTCCATTACTTAGGACCCCTTATATATCTATTGGTCTACTATCAATATTAGGTACTTGTTTGAGAAAATAGTTATCACTGTATATTTTTTTTGTTCTCCTATCCCAATCTACTAGTCTATTTCACACCAATGGTCCTAAACTTTATCATGAGGATAAAATATCCCCAAATGGGATATTATTTGAAATAATAAATTTTAAAATAAAAATCTTAGAAAATAAACATGATTTGATAACATTTAAATATCTCAAAATAGGATATTTCCTAGAACACACAAACTAAAACAATCTAAACTCAACACTTATGCTTTGATACCACTGAAATATCCCAAACTAGGATATTTATTAAATACACACAAATATATAAAAATACAACTCTCAAAAATTACACTCAAATATGAAATAGAATCAACACTAAAATTATTCTCTAATACCACTATAATATTTATAATAGGGTATTATATTAAAATACTCTCACACTATACTAATCTAAACTCAAACTAAACTAATCCACACTTCACAAAAACCAACTCAACACTTAGACTCAAAATTTGAAATTAAACTCAAAATTATAATAAAATCTAAAAATAACACCACTCTTATGCTAATAAACTCATAAATTAAATTTATACCACTCAAGATACATATAAATAAAATATGGGAATATCCCATATGGGAATATCCCATGAACAACACAATATGCTTTTATTACAATACTTTCATAAGAACCAACAACACTATAAATTTTTGTTTACACAATACAGTAGATGAACTACATATGATATGGTTGGAGAAAATATAAATAAACACAACTCTTACATAAATATATTAAAATAATTAAATAATACAAAACACTTACATAATTTTCAATAGCAATATCCACAAAAGATCATTGGGGATCCTATAAACAACACACTCTCTACATACTGAAACTCTGCAACTCTGAATCTCCATAAAAGCATGTTCACAACATCTAGGTGAGATTTTCCTAATGAATCAAAGGCTTTTCATCTTATGATTCAAGAGATAAATAGGGTTTCATCCAATGATCTAAATCTTTAATGGGTTTTTATCTAATGTAGGTGGAAGGATGAACACAAGCTCAAACTTACAAAATGGAGGTTATACAAAAGATGATGTTTTACACATGAGAAGAATGCTAATTATATAATTTACATAGATAAGAGAGGAAAAGAGAGAATATGAGGTGAGATAGAATATGGTTCCACATTCCCATATGGGCATAGTAACCAATTTGATGATTTGTTATGTTATGTAAGTTAGTCAAAAAGGAGAGAGAGACAAGGTTAGTCACCCATATGACTCCAAATTTGGCACCTGACCTTCAAACATGTGAATAACAGTGTGATTCTTGTCATCATATTAAAATGGTCAAAAGGTGGATCTCATGATGTACCAATAATTTTTATTTGTCTCTAATCTTCTACGTACACCAAAAAGGACACCTTACTCACACATGTGAGAGCAAATTTGGAGTAATAAACCTCTTGTCTTCTTCCCCATGTGCATATGAGATTCCAAGATAATTTTTTAATCACATTTTGACTTATCTAAAATGAATTCAAATGCAAAATCAATGGGCCTCCATATAAAATCTACCCATACCTTCCCATGTGATTCACATCTCAAGTGAGATCCCCTATGGTCCATGCCACCTCATCCACAAGTCACCTCCTCTACCGCATCATCACCTACATCACTTGCCATGTCACCATGAATAGTCACACATGAATAGTGCTAGTGAATAGTAAATATGAATAGTATTTATGAATAGTGATTTGACATACAAATTATCACTTACAATACTTGATTTAGCCTACTATAATAAGATAGGTTAATAGTTTTCTATAATTACCTCATATAGAAATTGGAGACATTATAGTCCTCCCTTCTCAAATATTCCTTGGCCTCTAACAATACTTGTTCACTTCCTAGTTCCAAATTCTAAGATCCCAAATCAACTATCATGATTCCCATCCAAGAGTAAATATTGAAAGATATTGTGCTTATTACAAAACAAAGACCATGTTTGAATTAGCCAGCACTAGATTTTATGGTAAATCCCCTTCACTCCACTTTCAATTTTGTTGTAACACTATAATATTCATACTCATGTAAAATGAAGGCCTTATATATTTTATTAAATCACCATGTGAAAATTGCTCCTCAAGTCCCAAGATTTTACAGTCTCTATGTTCTACCCAATGTCTATCAACTAATTAGATCTATATATTATGAGGAACATTAGAATCATTATGCAATATTTCATCTTCCATGGTGTCCTCTACACGTTTTATTTGTTTTTATTGAACTTTTTGGGAATATTCCTCATGTATCATGGACTTAATCCCTATTGACCTGATGAGTGTGTCTATAACCAAAACATCTTCCTCCCTTATGCATTCATCAAGTGATGTTTTCTCCTCCTTGACTTCTTTATTATTTTGCTAATATATGAATCATTAGAAGTAAAATAAAAATATTTGATTACTAAAGAGTTTTAACCTTCAATTTTGTGTCATGGAATGCCTATAGTTCAACTCTTTCTTCCTATTACAATAAGATTTTCTTCTCCTGAGAAATCTCTTGAGGCTCTAGTTTGTTTTTTCTTCCTCAAATTCCTCTTTTAGAATGGTGGGTCCCTCTTGATTTGGCTCATGCTCTACCATTTCCTCTTTTATATTTCATAAATTTATAAGTTACCAAGAATCCTTTAATGTAAATCAAATATTATTTATTCTGAACTCATTTTTCTACTATCTTCTTTTCTCACCACTCTTATATTCTCCTCTTATTTTGTAGAAACTTCCATTGATCCTTATTCCTTCACATAATTTATCTTCTCCTCAAAATTATTAGAGATATATTATTTATTCCTTGGGTTCCTATGTTTACCTTATTTTAAAATCTTAAATAATTATTCAAAATTAAATTTAGGCTTTCATCATATGTGGGAAGCTTGCTAATAAAATTATTATTGGACCTTCTTCTGAGTGGCTCATGCTTCCTTTCTATGTCATAGAAATATTAGAGGGTCAAGGTAGTTTAAAATTTCAATATTATATTATAATATCTTTCATATTAGGCCTCATAATCAATTTTGAGTTTTTGTTTCCACCATTCCATTTTCCATGTAGCTCTATCAACAAAAAAAATTGCAAACACAAACCTCATAAGCTATCAAGATACATAGCTCTGATACCACTATAATATCCTTAAATGGGAATATTGATAAATATTTTATTTTAAAATTAAAAAAAAACTTACAAAATAAACATGAACCAAACATAACTGTTAAACTCAAGTTTGAAAATAGACTCAACACTTAAATTCAAATCTATAAAAAAAACTAGACAAACGAGGCAACATAAAATTTGGAAATTTTATCATGTAAACACTTGAAGACTTATTTAATTTTATGGAATGATATGGAATGTTATAATATAAAAATATAAATTACAATAACAACTATGAAATCTGAAAAATACTACATCAATATCCCACACGAAAGCTTCTAACTACACCACACTACCAACACTATTCTACCCTAATTTGAATGATGAATCTCCACAATTCTTAAAATTGAAATATAAGAAAAATGGGAAAAAAATGGAACTAATTTATAAAAATATAAAACTTAGATACAACATCAAAACACTTCACATAATACACACCCACAATTATCCACACAAACTTCACTGAAGATCATGCAAACAACACATTCTACACACTAGAACTCTAAATTTGTAACACTAAAGAATAACAAATAAAAATTTAAAAACCAAAGAATAACCAAAATAAAAATATTAATTAAATTAAAGTAATAAATTAAACATACACCATACAAATATGATCACAACTTTGATGCACAATCACAATCTCTGTATGGGATTGTCCTATTGAACCAAAGGGGTTTCATCCTATGATTCAAGATATCAATGAGGTTTCATCCAAAGATATAAATCTTCAATGGGTTTTCATCTAATGAATATGAAATATTTAAAATATATTTTAAACCTTACAAATGAGGGTTATAATTGTCAAGAATGCTTTTAAAAAGTGAGAGAGGTCTCCATATATATAATTTGCGAAGGGAGAGAGACGAGAGGAGGAAACTTCATGGTCAAGGAAAAACCATGCCACACTTAGTGCCACAACTATTATTGAATAGTAATAATCTTATATTCTTGTTCAAGGGTCAAAAGTGGATTCCCCATTTTTGACAAATCTTCCTCCACATGCATAAGCCTCCAAAATTGCATCCTATTCACAATTTGAGCTAATCAAGAATAGTGCATTGTGTCTCCCAATTCCCAATATTACTAGAAAATGAATAATCATATTTTGAATTCTCCTCATCATTAAAATCAAGCATATTTACAATTTGGGTGCCCCACCTATTCACCCTTGTCTTTATTCATCATGTGAGTCCCAAAAGACAAACACAACTTCACATGTACTAGATTATATATATATATATATATATATATATATATATATATAATATTTTATTATGGGCCAAGAAACCTCATCCATAACTCACCTCATCCAATGCATCATCACCTACATCACTTGCTAGTATTGATGAATAGTGCCAGTGAAAAGTACATATGAATAGTAACTTGTGAGTAGTGTTCTAACACACACTATTATTCCATTAAAACACCCAAATTATCCTATAAGAATAAGATAGGATAATGGTCTTATGTAATTACCTAACATGGAAATTGGGGGAATTATAGTCCTCCCTTCCCAAATATTACTTATCCTCAAGAAATACGTGTTCACTTCAGGAATGCAAACACTAGGATCCCAAAAAAATATCAATATATCTTCATGATGCCTCTGCTACACCAATATTATATAATCATGGAATGTAAGCCCTACACCAAGGGATTTTAGAGAAATATTTTTTTACATATCAATTGTAACATATGTACTTACATCACATGCTTGGGTTACCATTTGCATTAGTATCTTCACCTCCACTTAGAGAGTTCAAGAGACTCACTCTCCATACCTACATCCTCACATACTTGAGATGATCTCAAATTTAGTTGATTTATTTCTAGATTTGTCTTCTCAAATCTTATGTCTTTATTCTTCCCACTCTCATAGATAATATGTAGCTATACTTTGGACAACTCTTCTTCTAAAACTTTCTCTTTTGAGAGCAAGTTCAAAACTTATATTTATTTATGTCCTTGAGAAAAATATGTAGGGTGAATTTGATCATGATCCAAAAGTCCACAACACTCATGGTTGTTATATAATTATGTGATCTTGCATTCATGACCTCCACATCCAAATTTGGCAACTCAAATATTTCATATTCATTCCAGGACTCTGCCATGCATGATTCATTTTCCTTAGAATAAATTTTGGAATGTTGTTCCTCTTGTAAAATAGATTCCTCCATGGGTTTCTCATTAACTACATTTGGATCTAAACCTTCTTATTGATAATGCAAATTCATATTCTAAAATCCTCCACCTCTATGGGTCTATAAAATACTCCTAATACAACTTCATTCTACAAACAAGGTAGTGTCATCTTCAAGAATATGAATTTTAACTAAAATACTAACTTTTACAATAAAACTCTTACAAAATAAACATGCTCTGATACCACTAGAATATCATAAATTGGGATATTTGCCAAAAGAAATCAAACTAAAACAATCTAAACTCAACACTTATGCTCTGATACCACTAAAATATTCCAAATTGGGATATTTTCTAAACACACATAAATATATAAAAATACAACTCTCAACACTTAGAATGAAATCTAAAATATATTCAACACTAAAATTATGCTCTGATACCACTATTATATGCCCAATAGGGTATTATCTAAAAAAAAACTCACACTATACTAGTCTAAACTCAAACTAAACTAATCCACACTTGACAAAAACCAACTAAACTCTTAGAATCAAAATCTAAAATTAAACTCACACTTATAATCAAATCTAAAAATAACTCCACTATTACATTAATAGACTCAAACATGAAAATGATACCACTCAAGCTACATATAAATAAAATATGGGAATCTCCCATGAATAATAGAATATACTTCTATTACAATACTTTTATAAGAACCAACAACACTATCAATTTATGATTACATAATACACTAGCTAAACTACATATGATATTGTTGGAGATAATATCCATAAACACAAATCTTACATGAATAAAGTACAATTCTCAAATAATACCAAATACTTACATACTTTACAACACCAATCTCCACATAACATTAATAGAGATCTTGAAAACAACACACTCTCTGCACATTGAAACTCTACAAC
Source organism: Torreya grandis (assembly GCA_037957365.1). Lineage (NCBI taxonomy): Eukaryota > Viridiplantae > Streptophyta > Pinopsida > Cupressales > Taxaceae > Torreya > Torreya grandis. The sequence goes on along the minus strand of JARHVA010003801.1, from coordinate 1,583,235 downwards.
TATGAATCTCCTTGAAAGCATGTTCATAACCTATTGGTGAGATTGTCCTACTAAATTAAAGGGTTTTCATCCTATGATTTAAGAGATAAATGAGGTTTCATCTGATTATTTAAATATTCATTGGGTTTTCATCCAAAGAAGATGTAAGGATGAATACAAGTTTAAACTTATAAAATGGGGGTTATATAAAAGATGATGTTTTACAAATGAGAAACATGCCACTTATAAAATTTAAATAGAGAAGAGGGGATAAGAGAGAATATAAGGTGAGAGAATATGGTTCCACATTCCCATATGGGCATAGTAACCCATGTGATGATTTTCCTTGTTGTGCAATTTAGTCAAAAAAGAGATAGAGATAAGGTTAGTCACCCATGTGACTCTAACTTTGGCACCCCACCTTCACACATGTGAATAATAGTGTAATGTTTGTCCTCATATTCAAATGGTAAAAAGGTGGATCTCATGATTAGCCCCTAATTTATCTTTATCTCCCACCTTCCATGTGATACCAAAAAATACATCTTACACACACATGTGAGAGTAAATCTAAAATAGTAAACCTCTTCTTTTCTTCCCCATGTGCATATGAGATTTTAATACAAGTCTTAAATCACCTTTTGACTTATACAAAATAACTTCACATGCCAAATCAATGGGCCTCCATCTAAATTCTACCCATACCTTCTCATGTGACTCACATCTCAAGTGAGATCCCTCATGGGTCATGACACATCATCCACAAGTCACCTCATCTACTACATCACCACCTACATCACTTGCCATTTCAACATGAATAGTGACATGTGAATAGTGATAATGAAAAGTACATATTAATAGTACTTGTGAATAGTGACTTGACATAAAAAGTACCCCTTACCACACCCAATTCAGCCTATGAGAATAATATAAGCTAATGGTCTTCTACAATTGCCTCATACAAACATTGGGGACATTACAGAGGCCAATTATGGAATTTGAACTTTTATTAGGGAATAGGGTATGTGCTAAAAATTATAAATTGCATCTTTTGGTATGATTCAAATTTTGTATGTTATATTTATCTTTTGGATCATTTGATTTTATTTAAATGATTTGGATTTAAATTTTTTTATGTTTTTTGTGATTCTTCCTCCATTCAAATTTAGAATAACCAGCATGAGTGATAAAAGTGATACACATGAAACAAATTTAGACTTTGGTTATAGGAGATTAAAAAAATATAGATATGACTAACTAAACAAATTAGGCTTGCCCATGAACTAGTATGTAATCTCAATTTTTAACCATATGTATGCTTAGTATGTGAAAAAAAGATAAGGGAAGAAGGGATATCAAATAGATTGGTGTATATAAGTATTAAAATGATAATTCATGTTTGCTAACTGATCATATTGTAAAGATAAAATACCAATGGAATGAGGGTTGTATAACCAATTCATAATAATAATTACCTTTATTTGAGTTTAAAAGTATCAAACAATCATCAAAGATAAAAATAAATAAATCCATGTGAAATGATTGAAACCATAAGCATAAGTTTGAATCCATGAAAATAATGAGAATAAGTCATAAGATAAATTTAAAGATAATGACACCATGTAAAATACATAAAGCATTATATAATAATGCATGTAAAAGAGATAAGTGAATTTATGTTTGATAAATCATCAAAAATATAAGATATATAGATGAATCACAAATAAGATCCAAATCATGTAATATAATGATAAATAATGTGGCATAACACCATGTTGTGTTCATAAATACTAATATATCTAACCACAAATGTCATCCATAACATCTAACACATCCCTATGCAGTTGAATTATGATGTTAGTTAGAGTCTCATAAATATTTGTGGAAAGTTATGAAAAGACATCCTTCCATATCATATCTACTAAAAACATAGGTATAGTAGAAGAAGATTGATGCTCATGTTCTACCTCCTTTTTGAGATACTCAATTTAAGGAATAGGTATTTCAATATGAGTGGTATATGTAGATATTTGTATAGGTGCATCTGATAGAGAAAGAGGAGCCTTCAATCATGGGTGACCTATAATAAGAATAATAATTGGTTCTAGTATAAACTATGGAAAATATAAGAGATAATACTAAATGAATCGAGACCTATTATTATGATGTGTAGAATATCAATACCAAAGATAATAGACTTCCCCATATTTAGGGATGTACTCTAGAAGTAGATTGGGAGGTGGGGTAGTCTTATATTTGGGTTATAAAATGACTAGTCTAAATATGTCAATGTAATGTATAATATATTAAAAATGAGTACAATAATGGTTATTTTTTCCATGGAAGTAATAATTACATCTATTAGTAGATTATGGAGGTTGACTAGCTGAAGTGGTAAAAAAAGAAGCCTATTACTATTGATGTAAATGATAATCCTTAGTCTAATGATCAATAACTCTATGAATATCATAATAAGGCTCATATACCCAATATGTGGGTAAGGGATAAATTTTAGGTAATGGTAGAAGACCATCACCAAGGAAAGGATAAATTAGAGTGGAAACTAAACTAAGCTCATTTGTAGGTATGGCTATTTTTACATCAGGTTTAAGTAGAGTAGCTAACATTTGTGGATGAAATAAACTAGATAGATCATGATATCTACAAAAATGGTAAGATCTTGTCATGGCATGATACATGACCATAATATTAAGAGGTTGTATTGTGACTATAGGAATGATACATGTTTATTCCATCTCTAGCCTATTAATAGTAGTGGAAAAACTAATATCATTTACTATAAGAGGAATAATGATAGAACAATAATTGAAAGACTAAAATAAATAAGAATGGTATCTAATAACCTTGATATTTTTAACTTGGATGAATCCAACTAAAAATGGGTCATCTAAAGAATAACCATCATCATAATCAGGTTTATGTAAATTGATAGCACATGAGTGGATTATTTTATTAATTAAGGAAGCATGGTTAATGGAATGTTTAGTTTTGGTTAGAATAACTAGTATTTCATCAAAAGGTTGTTAACAGGATCAATTTTGAAGAGGAAGAAGATGTGTGATGATGTTATGGGAATATATAATGTTTTGATCCTTAATCTTATCTCATCTGATTCATCATCATCAGAGTCTAGGAAGTTAGATGGAACATTTTTTAATTAATTTTGGATGACCATTAAACCTCTCATAGAACTAACAAGATAGTTAAAGTGTTAGGATTCTTGAAATGGAATGTTAGATAAGGGTTCAAGGGTGGTAATTTTAAGTATAAATCATACTTGAAATTATTTGAAATTACAAGGATTCAACTCCCCTTAAATATTATATATACCACCATTGTATAGGAATATAACACATTAGCATGTGGATGAAGAAACTGTTATCATATAGTGAGTCCACAGGTGACCTAGTAATATGTTGTATGAAAGTGGAAAGTTAAATATCATGAAATTCACATGAGTGGTGATGGGAGGAGTGGTTATGGTAATCCAAACACAACCTAAAGGATGCATTAATCTTTTTTCATAGCCTTGGCATATACTGTGTATGGATATAAGGTTACATTAAGAGTATCCAAGTGTTTTAATAAAGTCAAGAGAGGCAACATAAGTGCCTAATCCTTAATTAATTAAATAATTATTTACCTATATATCACATATTTCAACTCTAATTAATAAACAAGGACAATCTACATGAAGAAATATCTCATTGGGAATCATAGAAGAGATAGGAAACATAAGTGAGAGAGAAATGCCAATTGTTTCATCAACATGGATGGACATCTCTTCACATGATTGAAGAATGTTGTCTTCAAATCCAAATAAGGTAGCTTATTTACCTATAGAAGGAGGATGAGGGATTTTCATTTATAAAAATAATTACATTAGGTGATTTTGATGGTGAGAAGAAGTTCTCTTAATATCTAAGAAGGTAATTTGAGATGGTAAATAGGAAATATTTCCAACAAGATCCCATTCATCATAACCATGAGTGGATTGTTGGATAACGATGTGTAATGTTGTAATAAATCCTTTGAAGTGGGGTTGTATGTGAAATTAAACTTATGTTAATAAGGTATGATTGGTTTAGGTTATTTTCAAGTAGGTTGATTTATCTTAGGTGATGTTTTTATTTGTTGAAGTGTTTTTTGTGGTTAGGTAGAAGGAATATTGTTTGAATTTTGAGGGAGGTTTTCCTAAGGTATGGGAATTTGGGAAAAAGTATAAGTTATATCAATGGTATGTGAGGTATGGTCAATTTTTATTATTAGAGGTGATTCTTGTATGGGTATTGGTTCCTCATGCCCCAATTATATGAAATGGGATAGGGAAGTGTCTTTAATAATGCAAAATGTTGAAGAGGTGAGATAGATAGGTGTTGAGTTTTAATAAATATAGGAAACTAATTTCATCATATTAGTCATGTCAACCACATTTTCATCATTGGCGTTAATGTTTGTTAGACTTTGAATGTTATGAATAGTAGGGGTAGGTTGTTCAATGGTGTCTTGGTGATCAGGAAGGGGATCTTTGTAGATTGATAAATGAGCATTAGCTTGGTTTAAAGCTTGATTTTTAGTTTGAGTTTTATGAGCTTTAATTTATATGTCATAATATTTTTAAAATTTACGTATAAGGGATTTATGGTCAAATTTAGAACCAAGGAGAAAGTCCATGATAAGATTTCTTAATTGTATACAAGTTTCATGAGAGTGTCACCAACTTGTATGGAAACACCAAAATTTATTTGTATCATACCATGTATTCATAGGATATGTGGGGTAAATATCTCATGGGATAGGTCTTGGAAGGCATTTTTGAATTTCTAATAATGACAAAGGTTTTTTCACCTTAGTATGATTGTTTTGAGAAAATGTGTGATTATGTTGATAATTATTGTATGGGGGGAGGAACATGCTCTATTATATTATTTAGAGCAATGTTTTGGATGATGAGTATGGTGTCATAATTATCTATATCACCATCATTGGTTGTATGGTGGCTTTTGTTTTGATAAGAATTTGAGTTCTTGTTGTAGGTTGGGGAGTTTCAAATTGATGTATGAGTAAATGTTGGTGTTTGGATTAGTCAAGGGCCTCTTAAAAAGTTTTTAGATATGGTCCTAATGTGACATTATAATTTAGGGTGAAGAGCATTAGTAAATATGTGGAAGAGGTTTTCATCTACCATATTATGCTCAACTTTATTAAACAAAATTTTCCATCATTTGATGAAAACTTGTGGCATTTTGGTTTTTAGTTGTTTGTAATTGATGAAATGAGATAAATTATTTTCAAGAATATAATTAGTTTGAAATTATTGTACTAATGAATTAACCTTTTAATCTAGTAATGGAATGGGTTTTTAGTTGGTTATACCAATAAAGCATCTCTATAAAGCATTTTAGCTAAGAATTTAGTGGTAGCAAAAGTATTAGGATTAACCCAATCTTTGTAAAGGCTCACAAATGTTTTTAAATACAAGGTAAGATTTATAGGTCCATTATGAGTGATGGTGGGAGTGATACATCATATGTTGATGTTATAAATTTGAGGTATTAGTGGTTAATTTTGTAAAGTTTTGATACATTTATTTATAAGTGGGGGTTTTGGTATGAGGCTATCATGTGAATCCCTAATGGGGGTGGGGGGGAATCAAGATTTTGTGCTCCCCATTGAGCATGTTGGTGTTTTTTTTTTGAGATGTATGAAGTGATTTTTCATTTGCATTATTATTTAAAAATGTATGAATTTGGTTAAGCATTTATAATAAAATTTGATTGGTTTGAGTGTTATTTTTTCTAGTAGAAGACACATTCGATGCATTAGTGTTAGTGAGGTATTAGGAGCTTGAAATGCACTATGAGTGTGATATGAGGCAATGGCATGCACTTTACTATTTGCGTGCTAAACACTAATATAATGAGATGCACTAGTAGTATAAGAATCATTAATGGAATGAGATGCACTAGTAGCATGGGTATGGGTGTGGGTATTTTGAAGGGCCCCACTAAGGGTTAAACCTGGCATATTTGTATAAATAATTGGCATGGAAGTAGAATAAGACATAAATGATGATGTCATAGTGTGAGAAGGAAACATGATATAGGGTAAAGGTGTATTAAAAAGGAAATGAATTACCTCAAATCCTTGGGAAAATCTAGGGGAAGGTGAATGGGGTTCTCCTATATTAGGTCCCATCATGGGGTTATAGATGACTATAGGATCCTCACCTCAATTTTTAGAATTTTCATTGATTGGAAAGATCATTTCAACTATGTAATCATTATCATGTTCATCTTCCCAAAAAATAATGGGTTATGTGTTGTGGAAGAATAATGAGTCCCATAGTTGGTATTATGGGTAGTAACATGGATATTACTTTGATCTATGTTAGGTGCCACCAAATGTGTCTTAAAAAACCTATTGGGATTAGTGAAACTCATCATGTTAGTTTTATTCAATAATGTATTATCATCAAATGAAAAATTCATGATGAGGGAGGGAAGCAAAATACTTGTTAAAAATGTCAATAAATTGGTATCATACTAGGTCGAACTAGTTGACATTATTTTGCAAGAAAATAAAAAGGACAAGTTATAAGAGGCACAATCAACTATGTTATATAGGTGGTTAAACTGATAATGTATATAAGATACATAATTAGATAGGTTGAATATGTATTGAAGTAACTAGAATAGACTATCTATAAGAGACTAGGTAGAGTAGAATGACTATGTTATGTAGAAAGGATAATAAACTAGCTTGTGAGAGACTGGGTCAAACATAATGATTATGTTTTATAGTAAGGAAAACTATAAGAGACATATTTGAGTGAATGTACTATGTTTTAAGGGTAAATATTAGTTTAAACAGTTATGATTCTAGATGATCTAGTGTGAATTATTAAGAAACTTGAAATAAACACATAGGAAACTTAGTTGAGCCAGTTGATCTTATTGCAACACATAATATAACCCTTGTACCAATGGTGTCTAACATAAGTTTTGAATTATAGCATATAATTGACAAAGAGATAATAGAAAAAATATAAATGCTAATCTATGTGATTTATCCTAAATATTTTAAATTATAATTTTAGAAATAAATATGAAAGGGCATTTGGCTTTAGAAAAGAACTAGAAAGGTAAGCTAAATATGGTTTTAGGTTGTTAAGGCTAAAATATATTTGTATTGGTGATGGTATTGTCTTGGTATTTAGGTTTTCTCCCTCACTTCACAATCTATCAGCGATAAGGGTATCAGGTGATTTTCCAATATATACCATCAATAGCATATTTATACGTGACCATAAAACTGAGTCAACTTCTCACTTGGTGATGAAATCCAAGTAGGTAGACCTTGGGTAGAATATTTAATTCTTTTTTTATATTTTTTTGTTTGTAAGTGTGTAAATAAAATAAAAAATAATGTGACTAAATCCATAAATTTAACCTTCATATGTAGTCGGTGTGATACTCTAATCAAGTAAGCAACAAAATGAAAGATGAATTAATTACTAGAAATGTAAATTAATTAATTTTATTGAAGATTATAGGGTCAATTGGGTTAATAGAGTATGCAGATATTACAAAATAGAATCAATTGGGTCAATTCTATTTATTGAAGTAAAGGCCAAAAAAACACAATCAATCAATTTGATTGAGTCTATTAGGAAATAAGTAACTTCAAAATGAAGTTGATCTAGTTGAATTAGTTTACTATAGGGTTACAATTTTATAAACTAAAAACTGTGAAAAATAGGACTATAATGAAGAAAAAAAATGACTAAATTGGTGAGAATGAACCTGATGATTTTAATGATGATAAATTTGTTATTTTTATATTATTCTATCTAGATGAATATTTTTAACCTACTAACAAAGTTGACCAAGTCGATTGAGTCTAAAAACCTATATGTAAAGAAACAAACTGAGTCAAGAAGATTGATCCAATTACCTATAGTTGAAGCTGGCCTACACAAAGCCAAATAGAGTCTATAAAATTGACTATGTGTTAAACCTATGCACATAATGTTAGAATAAGTCATTATATTTGATTCAGTGATGTAAAAATGAAATAAATAATAAATGAAAAATAAATGAAAGTGTGAAATAAAAATTGTAAGGGTTAGTTCACATCAGGTTCACCAAAATGTATACAAGGGAAATTGAAGTTGATCTACAAATAAATCCTACCTCAGAGTATATAAATCAAAATAGCCCTTCTATTTGGTGTATTTAAACAATCAAGGTCATGACCAATATGGATCCTATATACTTAAGTAATGGGTATCTTACCATATAATACCACTAGAGAGGGTTCTAAAGCCTATAGTCAAACAATACCACATAATAACCCTAACTAGGTCCTATGTTTTATAACAAAGTATCATAAAACCTTATATAGTGTTCACCAAATCTTGTAGCACAAATGGGGATAATAAACATAAAATTAAAAATGTAAAGAAGAACTATACTCAATTAAATTTAGAGTTAATCCTAAGTATGGGGATATAAATGCATTCATAATCCAATACATGAAAATCTATCTACTAATAAAAAAGTAAGAGTTATGAATACTTACTTTGGAGATAAACCTATTGAGCCTCAATATATCCCTTTACCAATGGTGATTTACAAGAGGGTTTTTTTTTTGTAAGGATAAAAAAATAGGTTATATATAGACTAAAATAATTCTCTTATGCATCTATATTACTTTTCCCATAAGACAAGATTCTTCTCTACAATTGTAAACCCTAAGCAATGTCTCCTCAAGTAGAATGGTGGATAAGCAAATGCAAAAATGAATTATTATATATATCACTAAATGAAAATGGGGTTAAGGATGTGTTTATATAGCATGATTTAACCCTAAAACCTTCTAAATTTTAGCTGACACAGTCAACCCAATCAACCTAGTTGTTTAGGAAATAAAGTGGTTAAGTCCTAGACTAAGTTGGTTTGGTCGACTTAGTCTCATAATGTGTTCAATTCCAAAAACAAGGTTTTCAAATTTGAATATGTTTAAAGGATGGTAAAAAGAGGGTTTGGATTATGTAGGGGATATTTGAGGTGGTGAATTTATTAGATGACCATTTAATGAAGGTGTTTAAGCATAAGGAAACATATAAGAGGTCTTGTGTTGATTTTTAGTGGTCGTATAAAGAACAAAAATATTGTGAAGAACCAATGGTCTACCCACCCCTTTCCTGATACACCTTTTAATGCATTAACTCATATATATTATGACTTGATAGGTTCCTACGAGAGATAAATCATTGGTAATTGATAAATTTTAAAATATTTTTTGTATACATAATGTAACATTATATTTTTATATTTGATACTTGAAACAATGCAAATTTTACTTTGTGTATTCATATTTTTATATATGGACTAATTTATGGCTATTACTTTAATATTTCATATGTTTATGTACATTTTGATAATTTTCTAATAGATTTCTAGGTAATTTATAAGTAATGCTCAAGTGTGCCAAGTGATTAATAATCTTAGGGGTGATTTGTATCTATAGATGATTTTTTTTAATTCTCACTATGAGCAACCCATGAAATATGTCTAGGCTAACCTAATACAAATTTAATAATTTAAAAATATAGTTTTTCAAGGCTCATAGACACCCTTAGTAGAGGGAGACACCTATGGTAACTAATATTGTATAGGATTGCTAGTAATATCCTGGAAGTGTAAAACTATGATCTTAAATATGGATATTATCTGTCTATAATTTTTAAGGGTTCATTTATAGACTCAAATGATTTCAAAAAAAAGTATAGAAAATAGAGGTAGATAGGATATTATATGGTTAAACAAATAATGTGAAAGTGTGATCAAGATATAAATATACATGTGATGTTTAATCTCATAGAAGTATGTCATAGTTGATGTTTCCAAAGTTTAAAAGACCAAATTTAGATGTCTAAAAATCTCAACTTTTAATCTAGTATTACAAATGCTAAATCAAAAGTATAAGACAATGAAATTTGGTACTTTTGATATATGTTCTTGGTGTTGATAGATATAACCAAATTTTATAATTTGTTTCATGTGAAACCTAAAAATGCATGCATAAATCAATGTATATTAATATAATAAATTAGAATATTTTTAAATCATTGAATATTTTGAAATTTAAAAGATAAGGAATAAGTACACCTGATAGTACACAAACCAAGTTATCACTTATTAAACTTTGTCTAGAGAAGAACCATGGGTTGATCATGTCATAAGGAGATATGGATGCTAAAAAAATGAGTTTAAGAGTTTAAATTTCCTAAATATCCATCTTGATAAGTCTATGTCATAAGTTGAGTGATGCAAAACATCAACTACACTGACCTATGTAATACAATACCCTTTTATAGAACTTTAAAATTAGGTTCATATGTAAAAGGATCAATTATTGTCGAATGATATATAACCAAAAGGATATGGAACCAAAGTTTTCACATATTTACCATCAACATCATTCTATTTTTCCTCAAATAAAATAAAAATAAATAAAATATATGTACATGGATGAAAAATCCATATCCCAAAGTGATCCATTTGTCCCTCAAAATGATGTAGAATGCTAAAATTTGTCCTAAAATGTCATATAATGTATGAATTATTCCCCAAAATCATTTATAATTTGTCTAAATTTGACATATCTAAACATAAAATTGATCTTAAAATGTTCATTTTGACATATTTGAATATCTGGAAAAAAACTCATTATATGCCCTCCTTTTGATATGAGTGATAAAGACTATAAGTCACTCATCTCAAAAGAAAGAGTTATGTGCAACATATTTTATATATAAAAAATATATTCATGTAAATTATATGTATAAACATGTTAAAATATGCCCTAATATAAATATTTTTAACACTATAAACACATATGAAACATTTAATCTAAGGCAAGGTAGTTTTTTGTTATTGGTGCATAATAGATGATCATGATAATTCATTTGAAAACAATTTTAAAATGTAGTTAGATATGTCAATGAAGCACAAAATATTTATAAATATAGTATATTCGTGATATAAAACATGATAAAATCAAATATAAATAGATATCACAAAATATAAATGTGTGTGATATAATTCACAACACCAAACACACAGTAATAGTTAATTTAATTCATAGAAATATATGTAAATGTATGTAAATATGAACACACATGTAACATCATAGTGCATATCTCATAATAACACAAGCATGGAAAATGTGAATTGACTCTAACCTAATATGGACATGACATGGAATATTAGATCTTCTAAAACAACTAACACATGATATGACAAGGCATAGTCGATGTACCAATAGAAAAATAAAACATGCAATATAAAACACAAAAATTATTAATCAATTTCATAATCATCAACACCAAATAAAAATAGAGCAAGTAATGTTAGTTTTCATAGTCAATAAATATCACCATCTAATATAGAAAGGCATTATATACATAGGAATTATTGCTCTAATAAGTATGATAAAGATAAATTAATGTATAAGCATTATAAAGGTCTCAATAAAAATAATGGAATTACATAGAAATAAATAACTTGAAAAGTTTATTGAGATGACCTCAGCATGGACATTCCCTTAAATTTGGAAATGAATCTCATGGGTTTGATAAATTCCATGCATATTCATATCCATGTCTCATATGTATCATGTATGTCCTACATCTAATTCACATACATTGTGAGAAACATGTACATATAAATAGGTATGTAATTCACCATGTATATGAAAAATTACATCAAATAAATATGTGTACTATAAAATCAAGTCATGTATAGGTCATGATATAATTTTATTTTTTAAATACTTTAATGTTCACAAGTTTTTTTCCAGAAAAACATTATTTATTCTAGACCTAATAGATATTAAATTAATGAATCTATACACTAAATTTGAGTTTGTAAAATATGTCATTAAACATGTTGGTCTGAATTGAAATGGATTGATAGACATTGTAATTAATGTATAAAGCAAAAATCAAGAGATGGATGATGTATTTAACTAATTTTATTTTCCTATTATTCATATAAGTCATCATTCAATCTATAAATTCTCTATATGTGCTTTATCAACTACTTAGATTGGAAAAAAGGCTTGAAAACCTATAATATCAAGGTTTACAAGTCATATCCCTACACACATTAAGTGTTTGATATCTCTAAGATCCATATGTCTATACCTAAAATGTCATTTTATGTGTGCACCTCTTTGATGTTGTGGTAAAATGTTTGTATTATTTTTATTTTATCCAAACCTTGATTGCACTTATTTGACCAAAAGATACCCTTAAAAGTGGATATTATTTTTGGGTTGGATTAACCCCAACCACTCCCTACTTAATGGTTGAGCATTACTTGCATTTCAATACTCTAAAGAGGGATAAAATTACATGTAATTTTCCCACTTATGTGTATGTGTGAAACATCTTGAATAATCTATAATGAAATGTTATTATTTGATCTTTGATACTTTAGACCATCCAAATTTGACTTTGTGTATTTAGATTTCACTATCTATATTGTTCTAAAGTTAGTATTTAAATACTTTAGATGTGTTTTTCTTTTGATAATGTTCCAAGAGAGTAATAGGTGATTTTCAATTGATGTTTAATTATGATAAGGGAGTAATAACCTTAGGGGTGATTTTTAGTTATATATAACTCTTCATTATTATTTTTATAACTAATGCATGAAACATGTCTAGGTTGACCTAATGAAGACTTCCTAATTTGAATAAATAGTCTTTGAGATCTCCTAAACATTATCAGTAGATGGAGACACTTATGGTAATTTATATTGTATGGGATTACCAATATTTTCCTAGAATTTTAAAACATGTATATAAAATATGGAGATTATATGTCTATGATTCTGGAGGGTTCTCATATAGATTCAACTGATCCTAAATAAATATGTCTAGATAATAGAGGTGGATAATATAGTATATGGGTAGATAAATATAAGGAAAGTGTGTTCTAGTTTTAAATATGTATGTGATTTCTAAGGGTGTCAAGGTAGGTAAAATTATATGTTTTCCAAATACTAGATTTAGCTATTTACAAAACTAAAAGAGTAATTATAAAAAAATAAAATATTTTTTTGTAAAGAGGCAATTAATGGCTAGATTTTAACCTTGATAATTTATGTTCTAAAAGTTTGTTTCAAGTGAGAAAAAAATTATTTTTTGATGTTTTGAATGTGATGGTGAGGTCTGAATCACTTTAGAAAGAATTGAAATTTACAAATATAAAAAAACTAATTCAATATGAAAATCAATGTGCTAGTTTCTTGAGAAGCTCATTTTGCAGAATTTTTTCTTTAAGAGTCCCTTTAGGTGAAAAATATAAATTAAATTTATCAAATGTTCTAGACATGATGATGTGGTAAAAATCACTTTAGGTGCTCTAAGATCTATAAAATTGAAAAACTCCTAAAATTTGATAAACATTCTTAAAGCTCAAACTAAATAAAATACAATGAAGCTTGTATAGATACTATGTACATGTATTAGAATGGATATAAGATCAAAAAACTAACCTTAATACCCCACATGAATACAAATAATAAATAAATGAAAATTATGAAATAAAATACACATTGATTCATCTAAGATGAATGAATACCTCTTTAGACTATAAACATCTGACTTAAAGATTAGAATTACAATATAACTCTCTTCAAATACTCAACCTCACACACTATCCTTTTACATTATTATATAGATAAGAATATTGTTAGGGTTAGGGTATAGAATATAAGTTTACTTGTACAATAATTCTTCATAAGATAAAACTTTCTTATTAATAAAAGAATTCAATTAAGAAAAAAAATTTATTGATACTCTTTTGTAATTATAAGATTGTAGATACAAAAATATGGTATTATAAACTTTGTAATGTTAGTATTTGCCTATTTATAATCCAAATTACTTATGAATACACATATATTTTTCACACCCTTATCTCCTATACATTTTATTTTAATTAGACCAGAATTCTCAATCTACTATCAATCACCACATGAATTCCCTAGTTTGTATATAACATACTTAAAATTATATTCAAATTATCTCTAGATCATTAGATTAGTATTCCTAATTTTCAAACAATTCCATTAGAACTCAAACACCTATAAAACTTTGAAGGTTTCCAAGTTTGAAAGATATGTCCCTATGCCAATAATTGGTCATTTTTTAAATTCAAATTATCTTTGTGGGTTAGACCAAAAAATTATCATTTTGGTGGCATGAGAAGTTACCAAAAAACATTTATTTATAAACAATAGGTTTAAGATTATTTACCCATATAACGCTCATCAACATATATACACATATACACATAGAGAGGGCCTACCCTAAATCTCCTAAATCATAAATAAACCACAAAGATTATGCCCTAGATAAGCTTGAATCACCTAAGTTAAGTCATTTTTTTAAAAAATTTTAAGTACCTAAAAGATAGATTATAGGTTACATTCATAAAAGGAGCACCATTAGACACATAACCTAACTAGGAGGACTATGTGTGGTTTGGTTTCCTTCATAATTTTTGATATGTAAGTAGTGCTTAACCATTCATTTGAGAGTTTTTTAGGTCAACTCAACCCACCTTTCCTCCATATTTTTATAGGTTAACCTAGTGTCAAAATTAGAAGTAAGGATTTGAAGTGAAGGAGTCAAGTTTTATGGATTTTCACATACAATTGTTTTTTGATATTATATAGAAAGATAGTTTACAACTAGGTGTAGTGACTTGTACTAAAAATGAGGCACAACTTCATACGATGAATTCATCAAAATCAAACATATATGTCAGACAAAGACACCTATAGGTTGACAATATCACCCAACATATCTGAATAATTAATTTGCATTTTTTAGTGGTTCTAGGTTCATTTCCTAGTCTATTTAGTCCCATAAATTCAATCTCAAACCTATACATACTGAAACAAGCTGAGTATCTAAATACCTTAGGTAATTTCCATTTATATAAAGTTAAAATTTACTTTATCGTTCATATTCGTGTGTTATTATTCATATATTATAAAATATGAATAATTCAAAAATCCATAACTTATTAGATCACACTAATAAAAAATAAGGTAAAACATATTGGTGAATCTAATCATTATATTGAGCATGATAAACCATAGTTTCCCTCGGGGTTTCATTTAACCTTCTTAGGGTTTCAAATTTACACTTTTTTGTTTCATACCTAATTTTCTAGTTCCCCTCATCATACACATAAATATGAAAATATAATTGTCCTAGGGTTTCATGCTTATTTTCCTATTATTCTTACTTTCCTAGGCTTTTGGAATGTCTTAATACTTGTTTGGCTCATATCTAACTCAAAAAAACTATATTTTCAAAGGTTACTTTTAGTTGAATCAATTGTATCAAAAATATGTTTTTGTTATCTAAAATTATGTATGACTTTTTGGAATTAGGGTTTAACTATATTTAGTAAATTTAGCCCAAAAGGTGAAGCTTTTATCTATTTTCAAAATGATTGTTGGGTTTCATTTATCTTTTATATTTCATCAAAATTATCCTTTTATTTCAAAACATGATTCATGGTTTGTATATATGTAACTTTAAAGTATTATACTTTATTAAGGGTTTGAAATTAATGTGTCTATCTTTCATTTTCAGATTTAATTTCTAAATCTTCCCTTCATTTATTTTATTCTTTATCCCATGGGTAGCCTTTGTTTTTGTGTTTATGTTTATGTTTAACTTGGGGTTCAATAGTTTTAAAATGAATGAGCACTATAAAACCCCTCATAGACATCATCCCATGGATTTCATTTTTTATACCCATGCCATGCCTTATGTCTATACTAATTAATGGACCAATAATCAAGTTTGTGTGGTTAGTGATGCTAATTATGTAAATGAGTATTATGTTTGTGAATGAAATGACTACGATTACGATGATGAATTAGATAAGTATGTAATAAATACATATAGTGATGTATAGAATAAATAAGTAAATTTTGAAATAAATTTTCATAATCTTATACACTATGTTATTGATCAAACACTAGAACAAGAATAAAGTACCAATGATTTAATTAATTCCCCTCTTTAAGTTGTTACCATTCCATATAAGAAGATATATATGGTAAACTTATGTATTATTAGAATTTAGTAATCACATGTGTGTTTAGTGATCCACATTATAATATCAATTAGTTATTATGTATGTGTAAACAATGTGTGGATAAAATAACATAAGTGATTTTTTAGAATAAATTACGTGGAGTTTGTAAAATATAATATGGGTTGAGTGAGAATACATAGGAGAGATAATGTGAGATATTTTTGGGGATAAGTGATTAGTATTGAACAATAATTTGTAGGATATATTTATAGTATATATTGTAATGTATTTCGTTGAATAATGCATTGATGTTGATTGACCCCCATTTTGTGTTGTACACATCTAAGCCTTTGGATTTTTCATAATGAATAAATTATCCAATATGGAGTAATTTATAAATTTCATATCAAAGCAGGTTCCTTTGGACCTCTCTTTTAACCTTACATGCAATTTTTCTTCATCAAAATGTTTTAATGGATATGTAATGTAGCCTATGTGAAAATGCCATTTTTGTCATCAACCCTAATTTCATGTTGTCAAAAAATTGTAGTGAATACCATATGCACATTTTTGGACATTCACCATCCACTTACATTCTCTCCTCAAGCTTCTATATTGTCCACTCTATTTATAGTTTTTACTTCATTATGTCCATTATTTGCATATTCAAAAATAAATATTAAAATATATATTATAGGTTATTTGGTTGATGAGCATGTTTCAATTTTGAATAAAATTAAAGAGTTTCAAAATAAATGAGAAGATAAAATATTTCCAAAGTGAAACCATAGGATTAACCTAGGATCAATTCCTCATGTTAAGGATTTGATGAGTGAGCTCAACTATCTAAATATCTCTACATAGGACACAAAACCTTCAACTTACACATGTCACAATTCAAATTGACTCACTTATTCATGAACAGGTATCTCTAACTAGTCTCAATGCTAGCACACAAAATTCACCTCCAAATATATCCTTGACTCATCAATCTAGTTGACCCACATCACAGATTTAGTGGTCCACCTTAGACACATTTTAACTATCATTCCTCTATGTCAAGATCAGATATTGAGTTATTTTCTATGTGCTCTGACTCAACCACAGATATAAATATATTGACTCAATTTCCCTACCTTTGGAAAGCATATCATCATGTGTGGACCCATTTATAATAAATAGGTTGCATCGAGACTTGACTTGCTTGACCTAGTTTCCCTTGAGAACTTAGAAACAAAACACCAATTTCACATTTGGCTTCCATAGATCTAGTGGATATGTTTAGGCTTGGCCTTGACATTTTAGTGAGTTAACTACATATCCTTAAATGACCTCTCCATACCCTAAATTGGTGAACTCATCCTAATATTCCTCTCTTGGTGGTGGTGGAAGACAATTTTTTTAGTTTTGTTTATTTTTAGGTTTGGTTAGAGTTTAGGTTTTGAGCCCATAGTTTTGAATTTTGTGAAATTTTATTATTGTTTATTTTTTTAAGTTTTAATTCATGGTTTTTTTTATTATTTTGAGTGTTTTTAGGTTTTAAAGTTTTTATTAAAATTAAGTTTTTTAAGTTTTATATTTAGTCAATTTTAATTTAGTTCATCTTTTTGTTATAAGTTTTTATTTTATATTGAATAGTTATAGTTTTATTTTGTTAAAATTATTTGATATTAAGTTTTTTTAAGGCTTATTTTATATATAATGGTATATATATTAGTATTTAATATTTTATTTTAAAAGGGCCTAAAGATTGATAAAAAAATTTTACTACAAATTAATGTCGTAAATGTCAAATTTATGAGTCACTGAAATGTGAGTTTAGTATTTTAAGCCTTGTGTCTATCGATAATTGTCTATACTTGTTTATTTCTATGTGTGTCCTTAGTCAAAAGCATTGAGTAAACCTATGTTTCAAGGTAGTTTCACCTCAGTAAAACATATGATGTTATTTCAATGTAATAATCTCTCATCTTTTGTAAGGATACATTACTGAGCAAACTTGACATTTGCAAGTTAAATTTGTGGTGGGTGGGGGTGGTGGATTTTCTTAGTTCATGAGGTTCATGTCCCCATGTTCATAATTAGTGGGGAATGTTATTATTTATTACACACATGTGGGTTTAGTGGTGCACATTATAATATTAATTAATTAGTTTGTGTGTGCAAATAATGTGTGGAGTAAATATTGTAAGTGATTTGTTGGAACAAATTAAGTAGAGTTTGTAGAAGATAGGATAAGTTGAGTTATAATATAGAAGAGATATAAGTGTGAGATATTTGTGGCGATAATAAGTTAGTGTTGACTCCTAGTTTGCATGAGATATTTACACTATATATTATAATGTATTCCACTTAATAAATAATTTTTTATTGACCCTAATTTTGTGTTGTGCACATCTGAGCCTTTAGATCTTTCATAATGAATAAATTATCCAAAATGAAGTAATTTATAAAAATTATATACATGTTGATATCTTGATCTTATTCCTTCCTCTCTAGAAAATAAATGCAAAGATAATTATAAATTATGTAATGATATATATATATATATATATATATATGTATATATATATACATATATACATATATATATACATATATATATATATATACATATATATATACATATATATATATATATACATATATATATATATATCTACATATATATACATATGTATATATGTATATATATACATATATATATATATATACATATATATGTATATATGTATATATATGTATGTATATATATATATATGTATGTATATATATATATATATGTATATGTATATATATATATATGTATATATATGTATATGTATATATATATATGTATATGTGTATATATATATATATATATATATATATATATATATATATATATATATATATATATATGAAACCTAATAATTGTTTTAAATGTAATGATGTAAATTTTTATGACAAATCTTATAACCTAGATATAATGTAGAGGATAAAATGAAACCCATGCCTAGATATTCCAAACCTATGAATATAAGTGTACCTAGTATAGCCATTCATGATCACTTTTATAATTAAATACATCGAGGAGTTAAAAAATCAAATTCAAAATTTATGCCTAAGAGTTACATCACTTGAAAATAAAATTTCGCATACCGATCATCCTAAGCAAGTTAATGTAAATAACATATCTAGTTTTCCATATAAATCACATGTGGCACAAAATATTTTATCTCAAGTATAGATTAATTAGAACAAAGAATATAAAACTAAGGATACTAATAAAAAATAAGTTGCACATGAGGAAAGTTAAATAAATAAATACATTCATAAAGAAACATTTATATCAAAGGACATGGTTCTAGCAAAGGTTAATTATAAATCACCATCTCACATGTGTCCGAAAATAAATCAACCAATCAAGTTTGATAGTTTTAAGAATACAATAAGTGATATTTTATAAAAAATACTCATTATAATATTGATTAAGCTACACTTTAATCATAATCACCCTACTCATCACCTAATAGGAGTGGGGGAAATGCCATTTTTTATTATCATAGAATCAATGAACATAGAGACAAAAATTCTTATGCATTATGATATAATATTGATAAATTTATGGATAGATGGGTTATTAAAATTGATATTAGTAAAAATATTTAAAATATGCCTTCTCTTAAATATTATTATACTACTTATTCTACATAGCTGGAGTATCCAAAGACATTCCTCTAAAGGAGGCAATGGTTACTCGAGCTTCTCTTAAAATAGTTGCATTGCATATTATACAAGTATAGATGAAAAATAATAGTAAACAAAGTATGGATAAAGGAATTGAAAAAGTAAATATTAATCCACAAAAATAGAAATAACATAAATAATCTCATGCTAATAATTTTTTTTTATATTTTAATATAGATGTATTTAACAAGGGTACAAGATGCAAGTGTTCCTAAGAGCTTAATGTGAAGAACATACATTTAGTGCACATAGTTTTCTAGAGTGATTTTCCAAAGTAATTCATCTCATTAGTTATACATATAAAAAAGTCATAATATGTGCCTAATAATTCATAAACATAAAATTACATTCAATAAGACAATTCTAAAATATGGTTCATTTGTTTATGTGTATCCTACTATGAATAAAGAGTATGATGGCGTTGATGCATCTAATATATGTATTATTATGATAATACATTTGGTGATTATGTAATATATTATAAAATACATACCTATAACTCTAATTTTATGATGAAATTGATTATATATGAAATAATATATTTTACATAACTTCTTTATGTATTCTTGATTATTCCTCCCCTCTATTCTTTTACGTTGACACATTTGTACATATATTTTTGCATTGATCATTCTTATACTCCTTAGATTCATTTTAAGTTAGCCCTTATTTTTTTATTATTTAAATTTATCTATACATATGTGACACATATCTTATGATGATGTATCCTTTATAGTAGCCTCATCCCATTGCACATTCTTTGTGGCATACTAGTTTTTCCCTACTACATATTGACTACTTATAAATTACATGGCTTATATTGAGATCATTTCATCACATAAATTTAATTTTACATATTATATGAACATATACATTGATTCATCATAAATATAATACACCTTACACATACTCTTTTGATCTACGATCTTATGATTCAAATTTACAGTTGGGGCATCTTGCTTGCCTTTTACTTATTTAACATTATTACATTGGGTAAACATTGTACCTTGACATATGCTACAGATTGTTTGGATCCATTACCTGATTATATTTTTGAATGAATTTCCTCTTGTTTTTTTCATTTTATAAATGTGTATTAAATATTTAAAATTATAAAAATCCAAAATCAAGACCTAAGCATTACACATTTTCTAGTTTACATTATTCATTTATGTTATTTATCACAAGTTTGGTAGATTACATATCATTTTCATACACATGAATTTCATGGTATATATTAGTGATATGTAAGACATACATGTTTTACATGATACATGGATGTGGATATGTAAGACACTATTATATATAGGGGTCATGCCAATGTTGGGGGAAATTCATTCCATATGTCACATTTTTAGAAGGCATAACTTTTAATGACCTTTTTCCATTTATTATGTTTAGATGCATTTATTACTTCCAAATACCTTTATCTTGTTTACATTATTTACAATTTTAAATTTCATTAACATGTTATTTTTATATTTTGTGACTTGGATAGAGATTGATTATGTAGACTGGTTTGATCTTTTACATGCTTCATTGTTGTTATTTCATTTCCTATGACCTAATCATTACTTATGATTTTTTTGTTTCTTACCTTGTGTGAAATTTGATTATCCATTATGTGTGGTTTTTTGCATATTATGGCATTTTATTTTCTATTGGGTGTGACCCTTACTTTTTTTTCTGACATTTTGTTGTCCATTATGTGTGGCTCTTTCCTTATTTATCATTTTATGTGGCTCTCACCTCATGTGACATTGAGTGATATTGTGTGTGTTGTATAGTTACATCATGTCCATGGTATTTTTTACTTATAGGTGAATAATTATATATTTTTATATTTTTATTTTGATATTGTGATCCATATCATGTATCTTCATTCTTGGATGTTATGTCTTGATCCATATCATGCACTTTTTATTCATAGTTCACTATTAATTGGTTATATGTGTGATGATTATTAGTGCATGCATAATTATTATATCTATCATGAAATGACACTTGTATGAATTACACTACATATTTCACATATGTTTTGATGATACACTCATTACTATGATGACATATTGTTTACATGTTAGCACATGTTTTTAAATCATTACATATTTTTAAACATGATGCAATTAACTCTTATTTTGAGATGAGTAATTTATAGGATATATTCCTCAACTAAAAAATGTAGAATATTAATGGTCTTTTCAGAGATATTTAAGCCTCCATTTATAGTTATTTAAATTTTGGGGTGAATTACATGATTTTAGAGGTTCATATTAGTTTATAATATCAATTTGGTTCAAATTATAGGATACATATATATAGTTTGAGATAGATTTTGGGAACATATGTAATGCATATGTAGACATTTTACAAGTTACATATGTCAATATTTTATAGGTTATTAGTGCATACATTATAAAACTACACAGGATGGTTCTAGATGTCAAACTGATCCCTATACCACCTCAGGACCCCCTAAGGACTATCCAACAACCTTTTGACCATAAAATTTAGTCAAGTTAGCTAACTAGCTAAATTGAATAACTAACCCATCCTTGACCAAACTTAACCTTTACCCTCAACCACTGATGGTCACCCTAACCTCTGATAGTTAGGCTTGACTATCAATGGTCAGGTTTCAACTACCTAAATAATTAACTCCTAGTCAACTCAATATTATTTTTTATATTTATCTTATCTAATTCATGTGTGAGCTAATGCATGTGAAAACTAAATTTATACACCCTATTAAACCTATTGTTGAAACTATTGTTTCACCTTTCCTTTCTTCTTATAAAAAGAGAGTAGGAGTAGGTGAAAAGGATTGATCATCATCCAAATCTAGAATTAGAGATTCTTACATCAAATATTATTTTATAGATATTCTCTAAGTAAACCAATAATGAGTATGATAGAGATTCAAAGTATCACTTCTCATCAGTCAACAACTAAGTACCGCTACTCTATCAAAATTAATCTAAATTCCATCAATGATTTTTTAATCTAATCACTCCAACATTATTCAAATCAGTAAGATAGGTATCTATTTTCACTAATTAGTTACTTAATTTCTATTTCACAACCAACCCATCCCAAATCCGCTTTCTAAAATTCCATTCTGCAACCTTACCAACCCATATTCTTGAACCAGATCAGACCCACAATAACCACTAATGGTCACCCTAACTATCAATGGTATATAAACTACTACCAATTGTTTTCAAATACTAATAGTCACCCTAACCATTTATATTTACCTTATCCACTGATGGTCACTATGTGACAAAAAATAATGTTATTTTCACCCATCAAACCTTAACCAAAATTTGCTTTCTACCTCTCTACCTAATCATAAAACATCACCCTATTTTCTAAACCATACTTGAATAATTTAGCATTAATATCAATCTATTAATTGCTATAATTAGTCAAATTCACCTATTCATTTATCAATAACTTCTTGTATTTGATTTTAGTACCTTCTATTTTTTATACAAGTAAATTATCTTTCATTTTTAGAACATGATTTTTTAAAAGTATGGATTAAAAACCTCCAAATAATCTCATACTTATTAGACCTAGAATGATAGGTAGTCCACCCTACTACATAACTAATCAACCATTTATTTAGTGATTTCTTATCTTCATGTTATTCCTTTAAAGCCAAAAATGAGTATCTACAACCATCTAGATCATAGAGCACAAACCAAATCTAGGTTCTACTAACCACACCCTTCTCAAGTTTTTTCTCTCTTTCTTCCAAGGAACATAGATGAATTTTATTAAAACATTATGGTATACCCAATGGGACCCTTGAGTCTTTTCTTAAGTTCATAGTTGCATCTAGTTACTTCTTCTTATCTTCCCACTCATAAATGAAATCTAAATTTCATTTTGGCCTTAAAATTGATTGCATCTATTGTTTGCTTGCTTATTATAGCTCACATAAATTAATTAATTAATTAAATTAATCATATCTTCACTCTTACACATACAAGATCAAACCACTCACACCTAATCAAGCATACAAACATTGACATAAGGCATGATTGGGTTTTCATCACCTAGTAGTCACCTTTCCCAGCTATCCCACTTGGATTTCATCACCAAGGGGAGAACCAAATCAATTCATTGGCTGAGTATAATCTCTAAAAATTAGTATATATTATTTAAGCACCTGACACCCTTATCATTATGGTGTGTGAAGTGAGGGGTTAGGCCCCAATATCAATTCACATATTGATTTATAATATAGATCGTATTGAGAGACTAAACATAACCTAAAACGAACCATATACTTCTTTTCTAGTACCCACTTTACAAACTAAGTTGATTTAAATAGTTCTTAAAGCTTAAGGAATAAGCCACAAGAAAGATAAAAAATAACCTAAGGATTTAACATGCTTTAGTGTGTGTTTCATTTCCTTAACTTTTTTTTATCTTCTCTCTATTTGAGTTTTGAGATTGCTTGTAATTTTTTCTTTCCCTTATTTACATGGTTTTAACTAGGCAACAACTAAGAAACCAAAAAAACTAAGACCCACCTCCTAATCATTCTTATTCTTCTTCTTCCTCATCCATGGAGTACATCTTATATGTAGAGAGTTATCCCCATCCTTCAAGAAGTCTTACCATCCCTCAGATGGTTGCCCAAAGTGATACAAATTTTGCCACCTTTCTAGATAATAACCCTATAGCCTTCCAGCATTAACTTAACACCATATCTCACCATACCACTACTTCAGTTATACTTATTGACTTACCCTATGACATGTCATCCCACCTTATGGGTGACACTTTTGTAGCCACCATCTCCACCAAACCTTTAGTCACATAGGCATCATCCTCTACCAATAACCCTATCAATACCACCATACAAAACCAACCCACTCAATCAATATATAACTAAACACTTTATTTCCCAGCTAAAAAACCTCCTAGTATAAGAGCAACCCAACCTTTGGGTACTATGTTTCAGTTAATTTCACTCATTTTTTAGTTTTAGAAGTAAAGCAATAAAACTAGTAAATAGTTTGTGTAAAATAATACCTGGTAAAGTTCACACATGATCCAGATGATAGTGGGAACTCCTCTTTGGCTTGGAAGGAATAACCTATAGATAATAAAGACATTAAAAAAGGGTTTTTTTATATGGATGGTTGAGTGGAATACCTAGCATGAGATATATCTAAGAAACTATTTCTTGTTAGGAGTCTATCAATCCACTATTATGATAATTAAGCTGATATAAATTGAAATGAAGGATACTTGAATTCAATGATATGAAAGTAAATACATGTGAGAAAGATAAAATATATGCTTGTTTAAATAAAATAATTAAAATATCAAAATCAAGTTAAATACTTGTTTTAAAATAATTGGGGTCTAGACCAAAAAATTATAAAAGTCACTATTAGTAGGCAAAAAAAAGAGAAAATTGGATTTGACTAGGGGAAAGGGGTTGAAAATAGCTTGTTGTATTTTTATGCCATAGTGACCATCAATGTTTAGGTTAACTATTGATGTTTGGATGTTATCGTTAGTGTTTGGGTAACCATCAACAATTGGGGTAAACCATTGATGGTTACCTGTGCAAATCTAGGAATGATCAAAATAGAAGGTGTAGATTGGGTATTTGGACAAACAAAGGTCTATAATAGGATTAAGGTTTGTAAAATAAGATACTGATGGATTTGATAGGGAAAGGAGGCTAAAAATAAGATAAATTAACCAAACAAGAAAAAGATACTTAAAAATTGATGGTAGAATGCTTAAGTGATTTGGCTAGAGTGACAATACTTTGGATTTCAAACATAATTTTGATAGAGCTTCAAGTTTCCAATGGTATTGATTTCTCACTAAAAGGACATTGAATACTTATATGTAAGAGAGCTTATATGCAAGATTATAGATTCTCAATCCATTTCACTTCATCCTCTTCTCCTTTTTTAAGATGAAGTTGCTAATTAGGATGGATGAAGTTACTAATTTTCTAAGGGAATAAAGTTTCTAGTTCATGTCATTTTAAAGCAATTTTCCATTTAGGGAAATTTTTATCTCATACAAAGTTGTCAATGCTTTAGTGCTTTAAAATATGTTTGAGGGCCTAAACATTGATGGTTAGACTAGCCATAGATGAATAGGCCAAATTTTGATGATCAAGGGGCTAGAGGAAACTAGGTTAAAGTAATTTTAATTAAATGGTTGTGTTAAATGTGTTAAGTTAGGGGTCAAGTTAGTAAGTGAGTCTAGTTGACTAGGTGGTCCACTAGATGTGAGGTTGAATGAGGGCCAAAGAGGTAGTTTGAAATCAAAAAATTTCATGTGTAGTTTTTGAGTTTCTATATTTTCCCCTTTTTTTTGTGAAACTTTGATCTAACAAGCTATTAAACAAAAATAAATGACTAGTCAAGATCTACTTACCTTGAGTATAAGAGGAGGTATTTCCCCTCAAATTAGGAGTCGATGAGGTGAAATTAAAATTAGGTCATGGTTTGACAAATGGTAAATTGGTAGTCACTAGGTAGGTGACATGAAAAGTTTAGGAATTTGAGATGAAAACATGCACACAAAATGTGACTAAGAGTGATAGTCAAGATCATGCAAAAATTAAAGTTGCCAATGTTGGTAACAATAAAGTCAATTCTTGAGGGATATGTGATAGGGGTGATCAGTCCATAGGATTGGTCATAGTTATCAGAACAAGCTTATCAATCCATCTAGATATGGTTAGTGTTACTCATAAGTATCCAGGGTAGGAGGTTCTCTTGTAAAAAAACATAATTTGTCAAGTCATGCATGAGCTGGTGCAAAGTTCAAAATTTTAACATGGTAAGGTTGGTTAGTGAACTCAAAATGACCATGAAAATTCATCATAAAACATGTGAATGGTCTAGGTAAAAAATGAACAACATTGAGGTGGTCATGGTGTAATTGTGGGTTGGTTGGGTATGGGTTTCTAGGGGATTGTTGAGCTAACTCTAGATGCATTGGGCAAGTGGACATTTCCTACATAGTTCCATGGAGATGAAATCCAAAAAGAACTTCAACCCAAATGTATTTCTTTGAAAAAGTTTAGATTTTAATTAGGTTTTGTTTGTTAAAAATGTGGGCAAAAGACTAAGGAACCCAACCATCGATGGTTAGGGTTACCCCAAGGATCAATTTCTAATGGTTTATCCTAATCGTTGATGGTAGGCAAACCCTAAAAAGTTGAGATGTAAAAATAAAAATGTTAAGTTACCATTTAACTTTTATTTGTTAGTGCTTGGAGCATTTTGTCTTTTGGTGATTTTACGTAGAGGTTATTGAGGTGGAGAAGAGTTAGTGGTTGATTATGTGTGGTCAGGGTGATTGCATGTTAAGTAGATAAAGGGTGAATGAGGGCATGTTTGAGAAGCAATGCGAGAACTCTAACCACACCAATAATTGTGAAATGAGGTAGGGGTTATTTTAAAATTAATAGTCTAGGTGAATTTATGTATGTAGAGCTATATTAAGTAGGTTAGAGTAGTGGGGTAGGGTTTGTGAAAATGTCTTTGGGCCATGATACCCTAGTTTTTAGGTGTGGATAAAATTGGCCAAATTAGTTGGGTACATTTGGAGGGGAAGAGTATGTTGTAGTGGTGATGGATTATATATTAGTAATATTTGGTTTAATTTTTCTTTAAGGTAAATTTATGGTGTTAGGGTGGAAAAAGGTGGTAGGGTTTTACCTTTAGTGGTCATGCACATTGATCATTAGTGGTTGACCCGACCATCAATGGTCAATCCTAAGGGTAAAAGGATACCTATGGATTATTGATAGTTCAAGGAGCCATCAACAATTAATGTGTGTTAGGGGTAATTTTGGTTAAAAAATAAATGAGTGATGGTGCTCATAATAGTTTCTAAAGTTTCAGTGTTAGATATTAAAATGTGTTAATTTAGTGGTAAAGGTTTTTAAAAGGGTAGTTGAAAGTTTTTGAAAGGTGGGTAAGATGTTAGGAAGTTTTTAAAGTGTTGAAAGAGATTGGTTTATTTTTGATAGGATGAGATGTTTAAAAGGGATGGTGAGTAGAGTGAGGTGAAAGACCTATCAGGCATTGAAAAATAATGAGTTAGGGTGGAGGTAGATAGCAATAGAAAGACTAAGGTGTTTAAAATGTGTGCATATAAAGGTAGAGGGTTATGTTGAGTGTTAGATGTAAGATAAGTTGAAAATGGTAGGTGTAAGTTGATATTGGTTGTGATATGGAAAAATAAGTGTTGATGCTAATATATTTATTATATAGGCCTATGATCAAACATAATTAAGGGATAGAGTCCTAAAGAACTTTATCAAGGTTCAAGATGGGATGACAATATAAGAGTAAAGGCACATAGAGATGGTTGGCCTAGGGTCTATGATGCATTATCAATACCTACCATAGGATGTAGCTATGATCATCATGCTCATTGAGAGATGGGACCTAGCAATGAACACCTTCATGCTATCGATTAGTGAGATGACCATATTTTTGGAGAATGTGACTAAGATCATGTGGCTACCCATTCAGGGGAAGCCAATCTATCATGTAGAGAGAAATGATAGAGATTATTATATGGATCAAATCAAGATCATGACACATGGTATGAAGGAGGGTTTAGGATCAAACCATTGTATCAAAGGGCCCTAGAGGATAAATGCTTATTGTTGATGATGGTAGTGCCTATTTTACATTACCATATTTGATCTATGGTTTATTTCCATACCTGCTACTAGGGGTATTGGTGGAGATGCTACTTAAGAGGATCATATTTGGATGGGCCCCAGTGCTAATATTCTAGATCTATAGGGAGCTCTAGGTCTTTCAAGTTCATAGATGGTATGGAATTAGCATCAGTTTCATGATTCACTACTAGTAATTTGAGCACATTCATGTGGTTAAACTTTTGGGGGTACCATAGTAGGGATTAACCGAGGTAGCCTTTTTAGTGGGCCTTATGCAATAGAGGAGAGTTTATGCTTTGTCATGTTTTAGGGGAAGAGATAGAGATATTAAGTGGTTAAGGGATGTGTTGGAGAGTTTTTTGGTGGGAGATGTTATATAGAGGCCATATGTGGATTAGCCTATTTTGTCAAGATACAAGTACCATTTATTATCACTCTAGAGCTAGCGATAGATATATGGGATATAGGATGGTGAGAATAAGTTGATCTCATTTGATTAAGTTAATAGATAGTTTGGACTAGTATAGGGGATCCCCCCTAATTTTCCATGGTAAAGGAGAGAGGATACTGAGTTCCCACTCCTAGAGCCATATCCATAAGATGTCATCTTGGGATAT
Source organism: Torreya grandis (assembly GCA_037957365.1). Lineage (NCBI taxonomy): Eukaryota > Viridiplantae > Streptophyta > Pinopsida > Cupressales > Taxaceae > Torreya > Torreya grandis. The sequence continues at coordinate 1,554,059 of JARHVA010003801.1, read as the reverse complement.
GAGGAGTTTTTAGCTACGGTGGCCATTTATGATGTAGGGATTATAGATGGTTATGTATCATGGTTCTAGGCTAGATATTTAGTACTAGACCTTAAATGGGGAGATGGGTAGCAGTAGCCTATGGATGTGGATCATATAAGGGCACTAGTATAAGGTGGTAAACTAGATAGATAGGCATTAATAGCATCTTAAGCCTAGATTGTATGGTTACATGGATAAGTGGCTATGTTACAGGGTCATATTATCACCTTATAGTGGTAGGTTATGACTATGATAGGTGAGCATGATCAGACATGGATCTCTTTGGGGTTAGTGACTCAGGAGAGAGATTTGTTAAGACAAAGAGGACGGGTAGCCATAATAGTAGTAGGAGGACCACTTGATACAATTTTGAGGACATGGTACCTAGCCACCATCAATGAATTTAGATATTATGAGGTGATAGTGCTAGTGCAACTACCATTGGAGATGCGATATGGTGAGTATAAGGCCAACTTAGTAGGTGTGTTTAAGAGTAATTTTTAGCCTAAGTTCTAAAGAAAGAAAAGAAACTCAATACAAGTTATGCTAGGAATACCTATTTATTTATGCATGTGACAAATCAAAAGATTGTGAAGAGCTCCTATTTAGCTTGGGAGGAAGATCTATAGATAAGAAATAACTAAAGTGAACTTGTTTGTTAGACATATAATAAGGTGGATTGCCTAGTGAGAGATAGATCCCAAACATGAGAGATTCCTTAAGGCCTATCAATCCACCTACTTTAAATAATTAAGTTGATAAAACTATAAAGAAGATACTTGCATAAATAATAGAAGATTAGTGAAATCAAATACAAGAAAAATATTTTTTAGAAAAAAGACTAGAAATGATCTAATTAGTGATAAATTGATTATTACTAGTGCTAATAGGTTAAGGTATGGCTTAGAAAATTAGAAAGGGGCCTATGAATAGGTAGGGACACAAAAAAGTGAATTTGGTTGGGTGTAAGAGGGTCAAATTAGCTTGATATTTTTTGGTGCCATACATGACTGTCACTAGTTATGCAACCATCATCAGTCAAGGGAAATCGTTAATGGTCAGGTGGACATCACTAGTTGATGGTAACCATGACCAGTTAGGTAACCATTATTGGTTGCTTATCAATGAATTTGGAAGTGAAACTAGGGTTTGGGTTTGTTGATTAATAGGATTTGGAAATTGGCTTCTAAGAGATATCTTAGGCTTGGAACAAAAACCTAGTAAAAGAATGCAATAAAATGAATACTTTTCTTACAAGAAATTAATTGGTGGGTGGTTGATGTAGATTTATTTTTTGGTGGAATATGGGATGATTTTGGTAGTGTAATGGTACTTTGGATCTTAGTGGAGTGTCAATGGAAAGGAATATCCCTATGTGATGGATGACAACACTTGATAATAAAGATTGACCTAATTGATGTACAAAAAGAGATTCTAGATATAAAGAGCTCTTGATAGTAATTATAGATGATTTGACCTCCTAGGCCTCTCTCTCCTATAGGTACAATCAAGAGGTGGAAGTGGTTGTCCAAACTAGACTTAAATAAGGCTTATAAATATAAGGCATCCATGTAAAGGGCTTGCAACTAGATTTAGACTATCATATTTAGAAAAGTAAGGTGGTGGTTTGCATGTAGGTTGCAAGCTAAGTCCAAGTTGTCCAACATGACCATCATCGATTAGGGTGAATATCACTATTCACCCTGACCATTATTAGTTAAGGACCTAGGAAAAAGATAGGTTAAAATGGGTGAAATGGTGAGTTAAGCTATACAAATGACTAACTTGACTCTGGATTAGGTAAGTAGGTTAAGCTAGGTGGTTTGTCAAACTTATAAGTTTAGTCGATAGAGGATCAAGAGAAACCAAAAGTATTATGATGACTAAGATTATGTGCGTGGTTTTCTAGTGTCTACATTTTACCCCTTTTGTTATGTGGTTTGTGTGAACCAGTAGTAAAACAAAAATAAAGTCTAGCTCTAAATTTACTTGCCTTGAGAGTAAGAGGAGGTGTTCCCCCCTCAAATTGGGAGATGATGAGGTAAAATGTAGGTGGGTATAGGTTTGATAATAGGTAGATGGTAGGTCATGAGGTAAGTGATAAAAATAAGGGTTGGGCACATGAGACACAAACTTCCACATAAAATGTGACAAAATGGTGAGATAGTTGATATCATCTAAAATACTAAAATTGCCAACATTGGTAAAAATTAAGGTTGGTGCTAAGCAGAATAAGTGACAAGTGAACTGCATGACCATGTAAATACATGGCATCTAGGAACACTCATAAATGCAAGTCTCTTAAATGAGTTCCATGTTCTTAGTCAGTATCCAAGGTAAGAAGTACTCCTAGGGAAAACATAAATGGGTGAAGTGCTATAGGTATCCAAGGTAGGAAGTGATCTCATTGAGACACAAATGGGTTAGTGTGTGTGAGGTGGCACAAAATACAAAATGTCAACATGGCAATGTTATCACTAAAATAAAGGGCTTAGGCAAAAAAGTACTACAAACTTTCATGCCAAATAGGCCAAAATAGATCAACAATGAGGTGATGAGGTTGTTGGGTTAATGGTCATTGTCGAGCCAACTCCATGTATAAAATGAATGTGGGCATTGCCTATATATTTACATGGATGTAATATCAAACAAAACTTCAAGCCAAATGTACTTCTTCCCATGTAAGAAAGATATGGCTGAATAACTAGGCTGATTGCTAGCAAGTGCTTAATAAGTAAGGTGGGGACCTTAACCTACAATTGTTAAAGGAATGCACCAAGGTTAAACTGATACTATTCACCCTGACCAGTGATGGTTAGGGTAAAACCATAAAATCTACTAGGGTAAAATAAATGAGTGTCATTTTCATTCATTTAGACTTTTGTTCTTTAACTCTAGTGAATTATGGCAATTTTTTCACATGGTGGGTTGATGGTTGCTGAGGTGGAAGTGAGCTAGTGGTATACTTTTAGAGTCAGGATTGAGAGGATAGAGGTAAGTCAAGGATGTGGTGGAGCAGTTGGATGAGGCTTCTGTCCATGACAATGTTCCTAGAATGAGGTAGGGGATGTGTTTAAATTGCTAGTTAGGGTATGGTTTAAGATTGTTTAGAGATTATGCTATTTTAGGCTTGTTGTGGAAGCTGTAAGTGGGGTTTTGGGTGGAGTTTATTTGAGAATAAAATTAGAGAAAATTAGGTTCGAGGAAGATTTTGATTTGTAAATGGGGTTGGGGGTGGTTTGTGGAAAAAAATGTTCATGTGTATTAGGTTTTTTAGAATGTTTAGATGCTTGCTTTGGTGAAAGTAAGAGGTATAGTGTTTGATTCTCTACCACTAGGGTGGAGATAGTGATCGGTGATGGTTCAACTTGACCATCATTGGTTGAACCTAAGGGGATAATCATCCCTAGGTGATTAATGATGGTTAAACAACCATCGATGGTCAAGGGTATGAGTTTAGGCTTTTTGAATGATAGAATGTGTGAGGCTAGTTTTTGTATTATGTTTCTTAGCTAGACATGTAAAAAGGTGTGTTTTTGGGGAATGGGTTGGATTGGTAGTTGAGTGTTATGGATTTACTTAACTAGGGTAGGTAGGTAGCTAGGCTAGAAGAATGGGGTAAGATAGAAATGGGGTAGGGTAAGGGTAGGTCAAAATTTAGTACTTAGTGTTAGGTGAAACACTAAAATATAGTGTTATATGTTATGCTTGTAGGATAGAGAGTAGATTAGGTTAAGAGACTAGGTTTTGGTACTCTTTTTCAAGTTCCAAGACACCATGACTATAGAGGAGTGATCACACATGAAGGATGTGGTCTTAGGTGTGATGCAACATTATCAACATCTACCACAAGACCATGTGATGATCATCATACTCATCAAGAGATGGGACCCTACAACAAACATGTTTTGGCTATTCACTGAAGAGATCACCATCCTACTAGAGGGTGTGCAAAGGATCATGCATCTATTGATTAAAGGAGAGGTAGTATATTAGAAAGAGGGTGAGGAGATTGATGACCTAATGGAGATTATCTATGGTGATGATCATGCTTAGGCATCATACCATGCAAGTAGGTTTAGCTATGGTCTATTATACCATATAGATCTAGCAGATAGATGATTGATCATCATGATGACAATGGTATTGATGGAATTTGTGCTACCTAACTCATTTAGGGGGTGGTTTCCTATGGCTTTAATAGGTGTGTTAGTTGAGATGTTATTGGGGAAGACTATATTTGGCTAGGCCTTAGTCTTATTAGTACAAATATATTAAGAGCTCTAGGTTTTTAGACATGATAGGAAATAAAAGATTAGTGTCACTTTATTTTTCACTGCTAGGTCTTTGAGCACATTTAGGTTTGAAGACCCCTAGGATTGTTGGTAGAGGATTATCTCCCAATGGATTATATACTAGGATTCTTATGATGGAGGAGAGGTAGAGCTATGACAAGGGTAGGTGGAGTAACTAGAGACATTGAGTGTTCTTAAGGGGCATTATATGGCCTGGTAGTTGGGGATGTGATATGGAGGCCCTACATCAGGTAGCCATAGTGGGTAGTGCTCTTATATCACACCTTAGGTCTATAGACTTGATAGTAGATATATGATTGTAGGGAGGGTGAGGATAATATTCTCCCATTTGATCATGTATAGAGACAATTTGGGCTTGTTTAGGGGATCCCACATAATTTCCCTAAGTATAGGAGAGATGAGGTAGAGTTTATGTTACCTATACCCCAGCCATAGGAGGTTATGCCTAATTTTGAGGAGTTATCGATGAGGGATCCTATTGATGATGTAAGCATTGATGATGGTTACATGACCTAGTACCAAGGTAGGTATATTGTGGTAGACTTTGGATGGGGTGATGGGGGTCAATAGCCCATGAATGCAGATCTAGCTCAAGCATAAGGAGATAGTTAGGTAGTAGTAGTACTTTCCATAACATAGGCCCAGGTGATTGGTCTATAGTGATAGGTGGTTGCATTACAAGGATACATGGCCACACTATAAGGATAGGTGGTCACTCTATAGGGGAAGGTGTAGTATTTGACAACTGAGAGAGACTAGGCATAGGCTTCCTTTGCCATAGTTAAAGGTGAGCAAGATGTTATAAGGGCATCTCTTGTAGGGATAGGTGTAGCTATAAGAGCACCTGATTCAATGCTTAGAGCATGTTGCTTAGCCACTATATGGGATATTAGATACTATGAGGCCATGGTGCTATATAAATTGCCCTAGGCCATGAGATATATAGAGTATATAGCTGGTTTGGCTAGCGAGGCAATAATAGATACTATAGAATAGTGGGAAACCACAATTAGATAGGCATGGGATTTAGGGGGATTGCCACTAGGTATAGGTATAAGTACAAGACTAGATGGGGCTGGTGGTAGTGGTACAGGGCTAATTGGGGCTGGTGGGGGGCCAAAATTATGCTTGGATATGTGATTTTGGTACATTATTTTGATATCAACCTATGTATCAATGCATTGAGATGTATATTTTACTGAGAGAGAGTTTGATACACTGCTACATGTATTATTTTTGACTATTCAATTTATATTAATGACATTTGATGTTTTATATATGATGGATATCTATAGTTTATGTGATGTTCATGTTTGTGATTTATGGCTATGGATGCTCATGGTTATGGCTATTTGACTCAGTAGTTTAGGCATGTGATGTTTAGAAAGCTGAATTATGATGTTTTAATTTTGCTCATGGTTATGATAAGATATGTTATGGATGGATACATATTATGGATCATGTTTATGGTTATATGGATTGAATGTTGAATGGTATATGCTATGATGTTTTTCTCATTGATATGGTTTTATGGTGTAAGAACATGTTTAGAGGCTTACACGATGTGATGGATAGGTTCATACTTATGGTTGGATTCTATATATTTATATTATGCTTATCTCATTGATAGATAGATGTTGTTTCACTTATTAATATTGTGCATGATGTTTATGCTTTTGGTATGATGTTTGTTGTTAATGCTCATAGAAGTAGTACTACATAAACTAATACAAGATGGGAAAAAGAAAACAATGCCTTTTTTAGTGGTAAGGACTAATTTGAAACCAAAAAGTTGGATTGGCTTAGTGAAAATAAGCCTTTTGAATTATCTATATTAGCATGATTAGGTTGATAAATAGGTATCTTGGTCATACTGTGTCAAGTAATCTCATAGTCCCATGTATATGATGTATGGAGGGATAGTGGGTGAAATTAGAACCATTAGTGAGGATAGTATGCCTTTTATGTAGGTGTCCAAAGAGGTAGAATAAACAAGCCTTTGTCCATATATAAAGTTTAGATTGATCAATGTGGGAAGTTTACCAAAAAGATCTGATTATAGCTTGCCAAATTTATTGTTGTTAATGAGAGCCGATTGTGGCTTTGAAATTATTTTTGCTTTTACCATTTGCTCTTAATAATTACTTTTGCCTGAGGGTTAGGGAAGCTGATCAATGCAAGAGGCTTCCAAGAAATTGTGAGCTTTGAATAATTCTTTATTTAACCATCCTTCAAGGGAGTTTTCTAAATTGATATGGTTAGTTCAAATGCTTTTGATAGCTATCCTTTAAGGGAGTAGTCCACCTTGAATTTTTCAATTTTAGAATAAGTTTTCAATCATTATCCTTCAAAGGAGTAGTATGTGGATGCTAAAGATGACCCATGATTTATTTTTTCTATTTTCAAATTGATATTGATATTGATTAGATTTTATTAAAATAGGTTTACTCATACATGCTCAATGGATTACCTTTATGATGACAAAACTAAGATAACATGGTGGTTCAACAGGAGAAAAAGAGTTATGAGTGGAAATAACCATATGAGCCTATCTCAAAGAGATGATAAGTACTATGAGAATCATGCCATGGATAGAGTTGTGGTATCCATAATTTAATATTAGGCTATAATTATAACAGATAATCATATGATTTAACTATAGTTGGTTGCCCCTAAAAGGAGGGAAATGAATGTGGTTGCAAGGGATGAACTTAAATTAGACAAATTAGGATTCTTTATCTCTACTAAAAAATAAAAGGGATGTAGATGTGAATAATTAAGGGGCTTACATTCTAGTTTACCTTTAAAAGAGGACAAATGATAGGCTCCTGATCCATACTTATGGGTAACGATGTAGGGTCCAAGCCAATTGAAAGCAAATTTTCCCTTTTGCTTTTCTCCATATTAGTGACATGTTGGTTTTCCTTGAGGACAAGATCTCTAATGTTGAATTCTCATACTTGTAGGTGTTTGTTATAGGCTCATTTTATTTGTTCTTAATAGACACACAAATGGAAAATAGTGGCCAAGAAATGCTCATCAAGTAGCTCAAGTTTGGATAAATATTCTTGATGGTAATATTATAAAATGAGGTCATGAAAATATATATGAAGAGAAGGTATTTGGATTTTAAGATGTAAAAAATCCTCAACTCTAAAGATGAGAAAAAAGGGTGTAGAACTAGTAGCGGTTTAGATGTTATTACAATATGCTGATAGGGAAAAGGGGATGTGTAAGTGCCAATTTTGACTTAAGTCATTAACCATTTTGGTAACCATGTTGTTAAGGGTTTTTTTAGATGCTTCAACTTATCCATTTGCTTATGGATGATATGGTGATGAAAATCTAATTTTAATGCCAAATACATCACAAAGGCCCTGAACCTATTTTTTTTAAGGATTTTCCATTATTGGTGATGATCTTATAGGGAACACCAAAATGATAAATGATGTGGTGGGTGATAAATTCAACAATATTTTCATCTTTTATCAAGACAAGGAGAATATCTTCCACCAATTTGGTGAAATATTTAGTTGCGCTAATGATAGAATGATATCATTGTGAAGAGTTGGGGTTGATTTCACTAGTAAGGTCCATAACCCATTGTGAAAAGGGCCAAAAGTCTACAAAAACATGAAGATTATTAGTAAGTGCATGATGTAAACTAGTGTGTTCTTGATATTTGACACACTTATTCACATAATCAAAGTAATCTTGGTTAAAGGCAAGCTAATAATAAAATAGGTGAAGGATAAATTTGAGCACAGTGAGTTCACTAAAGTGGCCACCACATATACCCTCATATGTCTCCCTAGTAGTGAGAGAGGCTTCTATACTATGAAGGTAATAAAATAAGAGGCCAAAAAAACCATGCTTGTAGAGAATTCCTCCCATAATGGTATAATGGGAGGTGCTCTAAATAAATGCCTAATGATCATTCCTAGAGAGGCCAGAGGGAACTATGCCAAGGTGAAGGTAGTCAAAGGTTTCCTAATACCAAAGCTTAGGTAAAATCTCTTCCACATTAAAGATGGTTGGAGTGTCTAACTTGGTTTAAGAAGGTTTGGTGAGGAAGTGAACAATAACTAAAATCTTGGAGTCTAAGGGTGATAATGAGATTTGAGACGCAAAAGAAGCCATGGTATTAGAAAAATTACTGGTAGATTGAGGGGTGGTTTGGATATGGTAGTGTTTGAATGATGCTAAGAGTTCTATGATGAGTTGTCTATATAGTTGCATCATTTCACTCTTACACTAGTAAAAGCTATTGACTTGGTTGACCACAAGTTGGGAGTCTCCAAAGATATTGATTGTCCTGACTCGTAAGACTAATGCGTCTGGAGATGTATTACTAGGGATTTATACTTGGCCACATTGTTTGTGAATTCAAAGTAAATTTTAAAGGATAAAGGAAGTGGCTCTCTAATGAGGGGAATAAGGATGATACCAGCTCCCCCATTACACTGACACTTTAAACCACAAAAAATCATGGTTATAGGGTTGGTGAAAAATGTTTGAGATAGACTTGTGATTGACTCATCTAGAAATTCAAGAGGGGGGTTGGTTATTTTTTATGGGTGCCTCAACTAATTAGTTGGAAATAACTTGTCCCTTGATTGATTTCTACTAGAAGAACTCAAGGTCAAACTCAAATAAAAGAATGAGCCACTTAACCATACACTAGTTTTGGTATGGTTTGAAGTGCATGTATTTGAGGGGCTTAGTATTAGTTATGACAAAAGTTTTGTGGTTAAGAAGGTAGTGGTGAGGTTTGGTGGCCATGAAGACTAGGCCCAAACATAGTTTCTTAGTATGTGTGTACCAGGTCTCATATTCAACAAGTGTGAAACTAATGTAATAGATGGCTTGTTCCTTGTGTTGTTCATCATGATGGGTAAGCATCACCCCTAGGGAATTGTCTGTGGTAGAGATACAAAGGTACAAATTTACCAAAGTCCTTTTTATAATCAAAATTCCACTTGAAAGAGATGTCTTTTGTCTAGAGGTGGTGGAAGGGTTGACATTGATTCAAGAGCTGGGAGATGAAGTGATGAATGGATTGAATTTTCCCCTAAAATATATGGAATTGTTTAAGATTATTTGGAGGTAGAATCTCAAGGATGGATTTGATTTTGGCTAGATCCATCTCAATTCCTCAAAGGGAAATGATGAAGTTGATAAGTTTGCTTGACAAGACCCCAAAAACACATTTTTTGGGATTGAGGTGGATGTGATAATGGATAAGTCACTAAAATATAATCTTGATAATGGTTAAATGGTATTTGTAAAGCTTGGATATCCTAAGAAGGTCATCCACATAGTCTTCTATGATTATATAGATAAGTTCATGAAAAACATAGTTCACTGCACGTTGGTAGGTTGTGCCATCATTCTTAAGATTGAAAGGCATGAATTTGAAATAGAAAGTCCCCCATGGGGTGATAAAGGCATTTTTATACTAAACTTTAGGGGCAATCAAAATTTTATTATAACCCAATAATCTATCCATGAGAGACAACATCTTGTGGCCTACTATAAGATCAACAAGTTGGTCAATGCTAGGTAGAGAAAAGTCATCCTTTGGGTAGGTGAGGTTAGGGTCATGAAAATCCACATAGATATGTAGTACCCTTGTGATTTTGGTGATAGGCATGATATTTTAAACCCATTGGGGATAATTAATGGGTTAAATAAAGTTGACAAAAAGGAGGTGTTAAAGCTCTTCTTTGACAAGGATGGCTACGTAAGGATGCATTTAGTGAAGTTTCCATTTGATAAGTTTGGAACCATAATTGGTTATGATGTTATGAGTGGTAATGACTGGGCCAATGCTAGGAATATCATCATATGACTAAGTAAATGCAATAATGTGGTCCTGGAGGAAGGTAGAGAAGTCTTACAATTCCTTAGGGGTGAGGGTTTAGCCAAGCTTGATGAGACGGGGGTTGTCTAGAGTACCCAAGTTGATATTCATGATATATTCATTCAACATGGTTGAGGTTTTTAGACTTAAATATTTTTGGATGGAGGAATCATGTGCACTAAGGTAGGTGAGAATAGAATCATCATCATATCACTAGATAATGTGAATGGTAGTAGAGTCTTATCCCATAATTTTAGGATGGGTAAAAATGATAGATATGGATGCCCATTCCTTTTGATAATTTAGGGGGTAGAGGGTAATCATGTTGATGAAAAACATTAGGTGGGATGATGTCCTCATCCTTACCCACAGGTGGAGGAGTGTTAGTGAGGAAGGGGTCTCTCCTTCAACAATGGTAGGGGTTGTTTGTTTAGATTTCTTATTATTGGGTAGAATGAATCTAAGTCTATGATTCTCATAAGTATTTTGGGTCTTAATTAAGGTCAACATGTGTGGGTTGTGCTCATGTCATCCCAAACCAAATCCCTTCCAAGCACATATGTGAAGACATAGTTTGGCAAAGTCTAGGTTGTCTAAATAAGAGAAGGTAGAGGTGAATGGTTGATGTGGAGAGGAAGTGATGAAAATGTTAAGTGTCTTGTCAATTCCCCCATAAATAAAGTGGGTTTGATAGCTCTAATGTTGGGGTCATAACCTGGTTGGCGGTTGAGTTCTCCATATTCTTGGGGAGTGAGGAGGGAATCAAGGGTGAGGATAAAGTATTCTCCAAGGGTAAGATGTTGGAATGTAGGTTTTAAAGGGTCAGTGATGGGTATTTGGTCTATAGGGATAGACTAAATAGTAGAGGCCTTAGCGGAAGGGGAAGAAGTAACAACTTTGGATTTTGTGGGTGAGGGATTGATGGTGGTTATTTTTAGTGCTCTGGATGGAGGTAGAAAAATTTCATTAGGTTAGTAGGTCATATTACATGTAGTAAAAGGGATAGGGTCAACTTATATGGTAACACCTTGACCTTCATGTTTAAACTTAACACAATGGTGGAAGATGGAAGGTATAAAACCCATGGCCTAGATCCAAGGTATCCCTAGCAAAACATTGTACTAGAATTCACCTTTGACTACATAGAAGAGTTTAGGTAGCATGCAAGGTCTTGGTTGAATATGAAGGATGATGGTTCCTAAGATAGTGGTCATAGTGTCATTAAAATATCTAAGGATAGATGATATTTTGGACATGACATTATCTAGAAACTTTAGTTACTCATAGGCATGGGAAGTGATGATGTTGATATTGTCTCCCCCATCGATTATAACCTATTTGATGCAAGTTTTTTTGATTTGGGATATAATAAAAATAGGGGGATATAGGTCTTTAAGGTGGATAGAAGGTATCTTTTAGTCCTTGAAGGTAACAAGGGTGGAGAGTTAGAGAGCACCAATAAAGGCCTCTATAGGTTTGGAATCCCATGATCTAAGTTTAATGGATTATATAGCCTTAATCATGGCTTGACGATGGTGAGGTGAGGTGAAAATGAGCTCATAGAGGCTCATTTTAGTAGGGGTTTGGTGAAGTTGTTTAAGGTTATCCTTAAATGTGCCTAAGATAATAACTTTGGGCTTACTTATAAACATGGAGGTTGGGATCAGGTTCGGTTTAGGGCTAGTTGATGGGTATGTCCATGGAATGGACACTTTAGCCTTCCCTTTATCTTTTTTTTGTGATTGTGTGACCATAATAATGGTGTGGATAGAGGTAGAAGGTGTGATGGGGGGTTGGGTAGATTCTCCATCACTCTGAGGTGAGAGTGGCGGGTTAGGAATGTGTTAGTGGTTAGTTTTTGGGTGTAATGGTAGATGCATGGATGGAAGTTCATCTACCAAGATATCATCCTCTTCATAGAGTTGGTGGATAATATCTTGGAGAGCTTTGTAATTCTATATGTCATGCCCAAGTGTCATATGATAGGATTAGATTTGATGGTCATTAGACCAGGTTGGATTTGAACCAAAAGGATCAAAAGGTCTAATGGGAGGTAATGTAAGGCAGGAGGTATATACTAACCTTTGAAGAATGGTTTTATACTTTTTTTCTAGAGGTAAGGAAGGTTTTGGGCTCACATTTTTGGTTAGTAAAATGGGTGTGTGGGATGTAATAGGTTGGGTGAGAGATGGCTTAGGTAAGGTGGTTTGGGAAAATGGTATTGTATTAGGTATGTTGGTAGTTGAGGTGGCTAAATTTGGTGGTCTAACTAGTTGTGATTTGGTAAGGATTAGTGCATCAGCTAATAAATGTGTCAGCATAATCAATAGTAGTGGGAAACATATGTTGAAATGGGTATTCTTTTTAAGCAAAGTATAAGGGTGAGGCCATATGATAAAGGGAAAGGTGGAGGGAGGTAGAGTCTTAGTCACGTATCATTTTAATGCTTTCATCCTCTTGGTTGGTATGTGTTAAGATTTAGGTATAAGCTTAGGTAAAGTTAAGTCTACTTTCAAGGATGGTTAAACCAAACTCCATATAGGAAAGGCACCAAGAGTTTTGAAAGGTTTGGTTTGGTAAGGTGGTGGATTTTTTCATTGACTAAGAAGCTAAGGGTTTTTGGAAGTTTGGATTTGTTTAAGAGGTGGTGGAGAGATGATGGATTGGTTGGTTAGAGGTGTGTTATAAGGTTCAAGTTTATTGATGGATGGAAGTCCTAACTATTTCTATAAAGTGTCTCAATTTATGTCTAGTTTTATGGTGAATTCCAATTTATATACTAATGTGGAAAAAGGTTTGTGTAATGGTCCTAATCCATGGGTAGTGGATGCAACATATAAACTTATAGGTTGGGTATGATGCTTGGTAGGTTGGTTAATCTCTTGAGGTGATGGAAATAAGGTTGAGATAAATTTCTCATCCATAGGATGAATGGGTATAAATTATCTTCCTTTAAGGACAATATCCATAGGATTAGTAGTTTGTTGGGTAGTTGGTGGAGGTGGCAAATCAGGAATGTTGATTTTCATAGATGTACTATTTGAGGTAGTATGTGATGATTCTAAAACTTATATGAGGGTAACTAGGGATAAAGGAACTTTTTTTGTTTGGATATCCAAAGGAGGGTAAGGTGACTCCATGACCTTGATAAGAGAAGTAGAGGAGGAATGGGTAGACTAGCTGATTAGGTCTTCATGGGTAGGTGTATCAGGAACCATGTTGACCATGTAGGAATTATGAGAGCACTCAACCTATGTGTCCTCAAATTTGATAGGGGCATGGTTAAGAAAAGGTTTTTTAAAGATATCAAGAGCTTGATTTTGATGGGCATTGGGATTATCAAACACAAGTTCCCCTTTGTTGATAAGACTTTAAATAATATTCTTGAAAGTATTACATCGATTGACATCATGTCTAATTACCTAATGAAAAGCATAGAGATCATTCTCATTCTACCAATTAGGTTTTGGATGAGAAGAATCAAATTGTTGGGGAGGTTTGATAGATGGAAATTGTATAAGGTTAGATTTTAGTAGCTTCTCCAGAACTAAGGTATAAGGTTCTCCAAGTGGAGTGATTTATTTTTGGTTGTTTTGGTTTGGGTTCCTTACATTTGGATTGGAGGTAATGGGAAAATTGTATTGGTTGACATTGGGTGGAGGGGTGTTTTTAAGGATGATGGCATTTTTGGTTCCCCCAGTCTTGGTTATAGTATTGGCTTGGTTGCCTAGTTTGGAGTAAGAGGTTTCATTGGTCTTAAAAGGTAGAGTTCTTGTTTTGTAACTTTATTTTACTCTCATCTATGGCCTAGTTTTAAATCTTGCGTTCCATGGTAAAAGGCTCATCAAAGGTTATGAATCTCTAGACATGTCATGTATAATATATATGTTTCACGAAAGCTCAAGTGAAAAGTTTTATAAGTTTAGTTTGAGGTAGGGAAAATGAAAGATAATTAATCAAGATTCTCTAATGAGTGACAAAATTGTTAATGGACTCATCATCAAACTGTCTAATAGATTAGAGGTCCATGATAGAGACCTTATTATAAATGTTAATGGAAAAGTGATCTAAGAAGACTTGTAATAGTTGGGTGAAAGATAATATGGAATGCTTGGTAAGGGCACTATACTAGTCAAGTGCTAGATTAGATAAAGACATGTGGAAAGTTTGGAGGAGAAGGGCATCATCATAAAAAATCATGTGGCATGCATTCCTATAAACTTTAAGGTGTTGTTGGGGGTCCTCCTTACTTTGAAATTTGGTAAATTTTGGAATCTCCTATTAAGGAGGGTAATGTTTGATATGATTTGAAGGATGAATATGTTCATTATAAATATGATCATATGATAAGATGTTATTATCCCCTAAAATAGATGACTTAAGGTTGGTCATCTTATCCATGAACATTTTCATTAGGTCGGTTTGAGGTGGTGTGCCAAAATGATTATAAGGTTGATATTATGGTTGAGGCTGGGAAACACATTAGTAATTTTTTGATGGTTGAGAGGATACCACATATTAGAATGTGGATGCTAGAGGTTGGATAGGATAGGTGGATGATGGTAGTTGGGTAGTGGGTACATACATTTATAGGTTAGGGATGTATCCTAGATCGAGTGAAATAGGTAACTACTGAGAAGTCCCTATGGATTGGGTATGGGTGGTAGTTGGGTTGCTGACAAGAGGGGAGGTAGTGATCTTTGTGCTAATGAGTGGTTAGGTAGAAGGAATAGATACCCCTATGCATGGTAAAGGGGTATTGACTGATGGGCTAGGTTTAACAAAGGGTAAGTTGGTAATGTTGATGGTGGGTGCTCCCACTACAAGTGGAACATAATGGGTGAATGGTTGGGTTATCCCCAAGGTAGAGGAGTCATTAGTAGGGGTGAAAGGTGTAGGGGTAATAACTGGTTGGATAAGTTGATTCTCAACCATAACATCAAATAGGTTAGTAGATGATGATGCCTAAGTGGTCAAATGTTAGGTGGTGACTATGGAAATAGGGATATCCTCCATAAGGTGGGATGTCATGCTATAAAGAGGATCTTGAGGTGGATTTGAAACTGGGATATGGTGAGAAGAGGTGTTAAGGTAATATAGAAGGGCCATTAAATTATTGTTTAAAAAGGTGGTGAAATCCATGTCTCCTTAGGGAAATAATTAAGGGAAAATAGGGATTCCTAATGGATGAGGTGAATCTTCTACATCAGAGACATACTCCATAGATGAAGAGGTAGAAGAGGTTGATTTAAGTGACATGTTTTGTTCTATCAAGTCTCTTCATTACTAATGAGTGAAAACCATACAAGAAAAAGGGGAGAGAAAACAAGAACAATCTCACCACTCAAACAAGAATAAGACAATAAAATGATTGAGGTAATCAAGACACACACTATAAATTATGTTAATCCTAGAGGTTAGTTTTAATCTCACTTTTGGCTTATGGCTTAGTTTATGAGAATGTGTGATAGAAGTTGGCTTGTAGATCAAGTACTATAGTAGTAGTTTATGGTTGGTTTTTGGTTTTTTAGGTGCTCAAAAGAATCTTTATTAGAATCAATACATGGCTTGGTATTGGGGCCTACCCCTCACTTCACAGTCTCATGGTGATAAGGGTATCAAGTGCTTAGCTAATATATATTGATGTCTAGAGTTTATACTCAACCATAGAGATGATTTGGTTCTCATCTTGGTAATGAACTCCAAGTAGGATAATTGAGACTGGATAATGTGACCACTAGGTGATGAAATCCTAGTTGGGCCTTGTCTCATATTATTTTGATGTTTGATTGAAGAAAGTGGTTTGGCTAGTGTGTGAAACAAAAGTGGTGCTAAAATAGGATTAATTTTATTTAATTCAAAGTGAACTAATGTTAAAATCAAGCAATGGATGTAGTCGATTTTAAGCCCAAAAGAAATTTTAGTTTTAATTATGAGCATTAATAGAGAGAATATCGTACAAATGCAAAGATAATGTGAGTAAATACTTTAGGTCCCATTAGGCATGCTATAATATTTAAGAGTAAGTTTCAACCTAGGTTTTAAAGAGAGAAAATAAACTCAATATGGGTTTTGGTAGAAATACCTATTTGTTTATGTGTGCATTTAATCAAAAGATTGTGAAGAGCTCTTCTTTGGCTTGGGAGGAAGACCTACATATAATAAAGTAATAAAGTGAACTTGTTTGTTAGACAAACAATAAGGTGTATTTCCTAGTGATATCTAGATCCTAAAAGTGAGAGATTCTTTAAGGGCTGTCAATCCACCTATTTTAAATAATTAAGTTGATAAAACTGGAAACAAGATACTCACATCAATAATATAAGATTATTGAAATCAAATAAAATAAAAATCTTGTTTGAAAAAGAGACTAAAAATGATCTAATTTGTGATAAACTAATTAGTACTAGTGATAATAGGTTAGGGTATGGCTCAAAAAATTAGAAAGGGGCTTGTGATAGGTAAGAACATAGAAAAGTGAATTTGTTTGGGTGTAAGAGGGTCAAATTAACTTGCTAGTTTTTGGTGCCATAAGTGACTATCACCAATCATGCAACCATCATTAGTCAAAGGTAACCATTGAAAGTTAGGTGACCGTTTCTAGTTAAGCATAACCGTCACCGATTAGGTAACCATCACTAGTTACCTATCAATGAATCTAGAAGTGAAATTAGGGTTTGGATTTATTTATTAAAAAGATATAGAAAGTGTATTCTAGGATATAACTTAGGCTTGGAATGAAAACTTGGTAAAAAATATAATAAAATGAATACTTTTCTTACCAAAAATTAGTTAGTGGGTGGTTGATGTGGATTTTCTTATTAGTGGAATCTAGGTTTATTCTAGTAGCATAACAATACTTGGGAGCTTAGTGGAGGTTTGATGGTAAGTAGGGTCCCTATGTGATGACTGATAGCACTTGATAATGTGGATTGACTTGATTGACCTAAAAAAAGAGATTCTAGATACAAAGAAATCTTGATAACAATTATAGATGGTTTGACCTCCCAGGCTCTCTCTCTTATAGGCACAAGCAAGAGGTAGATGTGGTTATCCAAAATGGACTTGAAGAAGGCTTATAAATATAAGTCATCCATGCAAAGCACTGGTAACTAGATTTAGACTACTATATTTAGAAAATCAAGGAGGTGGGTTGCATGTAAGTTTCATGATGAGTCCAAACTATCCAACCTAGCTATCACCAATTAAGGTGACTATTGCCAATCACCCTAACTATTGCCAATTAAAGACCTATGAAAAAATAAGTTAAAATGCATGAAAAGGTGAGTTAATCTAGACAAGTGACTAATTTGACTCTGGATTAGCTAAGTAGGTTAGGCTAGGTAGGTTTGTCAAACATATAGGTGTAGTTGATAGATGATCAAGAGAAACCAAAGGTATTACAATGACTAGGACTATGTGTGTTATTTTATAGTGTTTATAAGGTGGTTCATTGATATTTACTCCAGGATAGTGGGTCTCAACAATGGGACAGACAGGGATGTTAGGGGGACATAACTAGATGGTAGTGTAGGTCTAGGTCTAGATTATTCAAGTGGTAGGGGTACATGTGGTAGTGGTTTTGGTGCCCTAGGGGATTGCTAGAAGAGAGTTTTAATATGTATATGATTTATATTTTGATACTATCATATGTTCTGATGATGTGAGATGTATATGAGAGAGATATTAACTAATATATTATGACATGTATTGCCTCATTGATGTATATGGTGATTATTATTTTGGCTATGTTGATTATATCACTAACATTAGATTATATTGATGATTATGTTGACATATATTGATAATGATCTTATGTTCATGATGTTTAGTGGATGATGTATTGATGTATTATGATTATTATTGAATGATGTTCATATATTAGGGATGACATATATGGTTTTTCATGTTTATGATTATTGTTGACTCTTAAGTTAGGTAGTTGATGATGGATGTTGTTTAAATTTTTTTATTAAGATATTTGTTATTTTTTGTCATATGATCATGAATATTTTATGGATGATGCATATGACTATGAATATTTGATAGACAGGGTTTGATGATGTTTTTATGAGATGATTATGACAATGTGGTTAGATAAGATGAGGATATAATAATGTGATGATGTGGTTGATATATAGCATGATATATTTTTCTAGGGATGATGTTGATTGTGTTTAATGATGGTCTTATGATATTATAATGTTTTAATGATATGTTGTGATTATTCATGATTTATGGTTCTTTATGTTTTTCTTATGGTTAGGATATGTGTTAGGTTCATAATGTTATGGGAATATAATGGAAGAACATGAAGTAGGTGTAGATAACAAAATAAATGTGAGAAAGAGATAATAATTTTGAGACATATGACCACATGAACTAATGAATAGAGGGTAATAAAAAGACATGATGTTTTGAGTTGCAAGGATTTAACAATAAAACACCATAGTGGGATTGACATAGTGAACATAAACCTATCAAATTCTTTACAAGAGCATGCTTTGATTGAGAAATAAGGTGTCTCGATCACTTTATATCAAGTAAGCTCACAGTCCCTTGATTTTAGAGAAGGATTAAAGGGAAGGGAGGTGATACGTATAAGGTTGAGTGTTAAATATGTGAAAAGGTAATATGATGTGTGTTAGTTTTCCCCTTCTATAGGTTACCAAGGAACTGTAATAGATAAGTCTATGCCTTAATATGATATGTAGATTGATCAATGTGGGAAGTCTACTAATGCCATACATAGGAGTAGACTAAAACATAATGGGATAATGTGTAGATTGATCAATACAAGAAGTCTACAAATGGCACTTGTAATAGCTAATTGTGGCTTAATCACTTTGATTGTGACATAGGGTTATGTATTACTTTTGTTATTTTGATAATTTGTTGAATTTGATCAATACATGAAGCTTCAAATTATTATTCCTTAGCCATATTTCAAGGTAGTGGTCTAAAATTAGATTTTTATAATTGTCCTTCAAGGGAAACGTCTATTTTTAAGTAACTCTTAATTATTGGGTAGTGTGCTTCAAATAATTAGTCTACAATGGATGCAAGTGATATTTTGAATGTGTGTTAGACATAGACAAGTGTATTTAGGTTTAAAGGCATACCTTTATGGAGGTAAGACTTTAACACATAAGGTAAATGTTAAATGAAGAAAGTGGTTTGAGAGATAACTAATCATGAGATTCCATCTGATTAGAGATGAAAAGTATCCATGAGAACCATGCCATGGGTAGAGCCATGGTACCCATGTTTAGGATTAAGCTATGACTATGATGGATAATGACATGGTTTTGTGTTGTAATCAATTATTCCTAAGAATATTAGGGATATGTAGGTGAAAGAAAGTGAAGATAGTGTAAACCAAGGGATGACCTTAAGTTAGACATAGGGGTGAGTTCGATCCATGTTTCAATAATAGAAAGGACATAAATGTGAAGTGTTGATAGGCTTAGGTTATTATTTTCTCTTGAGATAAGAAAAATGATAAGCTCCTGATCCATACTTATGGGTTATGATGTGGGGCCCAAGCTAATTGAAAGCAAAATTACCCTTTTTTCTCTTCTCCATATTAGTTACATGTTGGTTTTCCTTAAGGACAAGGTCTTCGATGTTGAAATCTCATTGTTTCATGTGTTTGTTTTATCCATGTTTTATTCATTCTTCATAGACCCAAAGATGATTAAGTGTTACGAGGTGATGTTCATCAAGGAGTTCAAGATGTGTGAGGTGTTTTTCATGAGATTCACTCTCAAAAAGGATTTCATGCAAAGATATGTGAGGTGATGGAATTTGGACTTTAAGAGGTAAGACTACCTCAGATCTAAAAATGACATAGAAAGGGGTAACACTTGTAAATTTTTGAATTCTAGTGTGATAATCCCATAAAGCAAAGTGGATATACAAGTGCCAATCTTGATCTGAGGCACTGACTACTTTGATAAGAATTTTTATGAGAGGTTTTTAGATGTCTCCACCTATCCATTGGCTTATGGATGGTAAGGCAAGGAAAAGCTTAACTTGATTTTGAAAGCATTGCAGAGACCTTAAACCTTCTTATTTTTAAAAAGATTTACCATTATCAGTGATGATCTTATGGGGAACACTGAAGTGGCAAATGATATGGTGATTGATAAAGTCATTAATATTTTTAGCTTTTGTGGATATAAAGGGTATGGCCTCCACCCACTTGGTGACATATTTGGTGGTGGTAATGATATATTGATGTCATTGTGAAGAATGGAGGTTGATTTATTAAATAAATTCAAGTCCCCATTATGAGAGAGGACAATAGTATTTAGAAAATTAAATACCATGGGGAGGTACATGATGTAGGTTAGAATGTTGTTGACATTTGACACACTTTTTTACATATTCATAATAAGCTTGTTTAAGGGTGGGCCAATAGTAGCCTAGGTGAAGGATACACTTAGCAACAGTTAGGCCACTAAAGTGTCCCCCACATATTCTATCATGTGTTTCCTTGATGGCATGTGAGGTTTCATGACTATGCAAATAATGGAGAAGGATGCCATCAAAGCCACATTTGTAAAGGATTCCCCCTATTATGGTGTAATGAGAGATACTCTAAACAAAATCCCTTTGGGAATTATTCAAAAGGTTGGGAGGAATAATGCAATGGTTGAGATAGTTAAAAGTTTGGTCATACCATATGTTGAAAGGAGGCATCTCCACATCACAAATGGTAGATGGATTATAAATGATATATGAAGGTGTGATACAATGATGGATGGTGAAAAATAGTTTAGAATCAATTGGTCGAGATGGGATTGGGGAGGCAAAGGATGCCACTATGTTTACAAACTTGTTAGTAGATAAAGGAACTGAATGGAAATTGTAATGATTGAATTATGCTAAGAGGACATCCACAAGATATTTTTACTTCAAGAGGACATTATTTTTACATTGATAAGATCCTGTGACTTGGTTGATGATTATTTAGGATTCAACAAAGACACTAATGGTTTTGACTCCCAAGGCTAGGGGGGTTTGAAGACATATGACTAAGGATTCATATTTGGCTATGTTGTTGGTGCATTTGAATTCAATTTTAAAGGAAAGGGGAAGAAGTTCCCCATTAATGGGAATGAGAATAACTCTAGCATCCCCAACATTTGGGCATTTAGATCCATAAAAAAATGGTCATTTGGTAGGTGGGTTCTTCTTGGGATAGAATTACATGGACTCATTTGGAAAGGTAAGAGGAAGAGGTTGATTATCTAGTAAAGGAGTTTTAGCCAATTAATGAATAATGAATTGTGATTTAATGAACTTCTATAGAAGGAACTCAAGATCAAACTCATCTAGGAGCATGAGCCAGATAGCCATACATTGGTTTTGGTATGGCTTAGAGTGCATGAACTTGAGAGGGTCAGTGTTAGTGATGACATAGGTTTTAGGATTAAAAATATAGTGATAGAGTTTGGAGACCACAAAAACTAAGGCGAGACAGAGTTTTTTAGGATGGGTATACTGAGTTTCATATTTGATAAGTGTGAAGATGATGTATTAGATGACTTTCTCTTTATTTTTTCATCATGATGAGCGAGCATTGCCCCTAGGGAATGATCAGTGGTGGATATATATAGGTAAAAGGGTTGGTCTTCCTTAGTAGAAAGAGAAGGTACCCCTTGATTGAATCAAAGGCTTGTTGACATTCATTAGTACACTTAAAAGAGGTATATTTATTTAGTGGATGGTGAAAGGGTTGGAATTTATTAGATAGATAGGAAATGAAGTGATGGATGGATTTAAGTGTGTCTTGTAGGCCTAAAAGTTACATAAGGTTGGTAGGAGGAGGTATTTCTAAGATTGCTTTGACTTTTGGTGGGGTCTATTTTGATTCTGTATAGAGAGATGATGAAACCAAGAAGCTTTCTTGATAAGACCCCAAAAATACATTTTCTAGGGTTGAGCCTGACATGATAATGGATTAATCAGTAAAAAATCATGGTAAAAACATCTAGGTTATCCTTGTAGTGTTTGGATTTCCAAAGAAGATCATCAACATAGTACTCCATGATTTTATTGATGAGATCATGAAAGACATAGGTCATGGCCTATTGATAGGTTAGTTTAGTATTATTTAGTTGAAAGGGCATAACCCTGTAGCAAAAGGTTCCCCATGGGGTGATCAAGGAATTTTTATTTTGATCTTTAGGGGAAATCAAGATCTAATTATATCCTAAGAATCTATCCCTGAGAGATAACATTACATGACTAGCTATTAGATCAATAAGTTGGTTGATTTTGGGCAAAGGAAAGACATCCTTTAGGAAAGCAAGTTTGAGGTCATGAAAGTTGATGTAGAGGCAAAGTCCCTTTATGGGATTGGTGATAAGAAAATGTTAAAAACCCATTGTGGATAGTTGATGGGATAAATTAAATCAACAAATAAGATAAATTGAAGCTCATCTTTGATAAGGAGGGATATGTGATGATGCATTCTACAAAGATTTTACCAAACCAAATTAGCCTCAAGATGGGTGAAAATGTTGTGGAGGGAAATAAAAGTGTTAATTATAGGCATATCCTAATAGGACCATGTAAAATATATGCTATGATCTCTAATGAAAGAAGGGTAATCTTATAGCTTAGTGGAATTTAAGGATTGGCTGATTTTGACAATACGAGGGTTATCCTAAGTTTCCAAGTTGAAATTAATAGTGGATTCATTCAACATGGTCTATTTCTTAGGAGGAAGATATTTATGAATTGAAGAATCCCCATATTTAAGTAGGTGATAATGTAATCATCATCTTAATGTTGGATGGTGTTGATGGTGGGAGAATTGAATTCAATCATTTTAGGATGGATGAGAGGAATGGTTTTAGTTTGGCCATCCTTTTGATAGGGTCAGGGGGCCTAAACTGATGATGTTTATAAAAAAAAATGTTAGATGGGTTGATATCAAAGTCCTTAGATTCAAAGGGAGATGTGGTTGGTGAGGATGGAGGTTATTCATCGATGGTGGCATAAACCTAAGGCCAAAGAACTCATGAGGTTTTTGAGTTTTGATTATGGGTAAATTTTGAGGTCCCTATTCATAAAGGCCAAGGCTAAACCCCTTCCAATCTCACCTATAAAGGTATGTTTTGGCAATGGTTGGTTTGTCTAGGTAGGAAAAATTAATGGTGAATGGTTGGATGAATAGGGTAGTGGTAGGAGTGAGAAGTGGCTAATCAAGTTCCCCATAGACAAAATTTGTTTGATTATTAGGGAGCCCAAAAGGGATAATGGTTACAATGTTGGTATTATAAGAAGGGTCATATTAAAGGTTCCCCTAATCTTGTAGAGTAGGGAAAGCATCTAAGGCTAAAATTTGATATTCCCCAAAAGAGAGACATTAAAATGTGGATTTCAAGGGGTCCTCGACTAGAATTTGGGATGAAGAGATGGTTGAGTTAGCTAATGCTTCATCATTATTGTGAGCGAAAGTGATTATGGTTTTAGTTGGTGGGGTGGTTTCATTATAAGTTGGTTGTGAGGTAGATGAAGGAGGAATAATAATGTCATTAGGTAGATATGCCATATTACAAGGGGTAAAAGGACTAGGATCAGCTTTGATGGTAACAACCTATCCCTCATGCTCAAATTTGACACATTGGTATAGGGTTGAAGGGATGAAACTCATAGTAATAATCCAAAGGTGTCTGAGTAACACATTTTATTGTAAATTTACCTCTATAACATAAAATAGTTTGGGGATAGTGTAAGGGACCAAGTGGATATGGAGGACAATAATCCCTAGGGTAGTAGCCATGGTATAATTAAAGGAGTGAAGGACCACTTTAATTTTTGACATGATTTTTTTTGAAAATCAAATTTATTCATATGCATTGGAGGAGAAAATGTTAATGAAAGCTCCTCCATCAATCATAACCCTCTTGATGTAGGTTTGATTGATGCATGTTATGATGAAAAGGGGAGGATCAGAGTCCTCAAGATTAATGGGAGATATTTTAGAATCATGAAAGGTGATGAGGTTAGAAAGTTGGAGGGATATGATAGAGGGTGAAAGAGGTTGAGGATCATCTAGTTGAATCTATATATATTTCAAATCCTTGATCAATGTCTAGTGATGATGGGGTGATGTGTTGACTAGTTCATAAAGAATCATTTTCATTGGTGTTTGGTGAAATTATTTCAACACAATACATTGGATGGATGTATATGGGTTGGAGGTAGAGGGTCAAAAAATTGATACTTTGGGATTTAATGGTGGCATAGGTGAGAGTGCAGGTATTTGGTTTTAGTTATAAGGTTAAGGTATGGAAGGGTACATCCATTTGATGGTTACTTTGGCTTTTCCCTTATCTTTTTGTTGGGCTTGAGATCGAGTAAACACATGAATAGTGTGGATAAGGGAGTTTGTTGGGTTTGATGCTTTCTTCGGGTCCTCCTCCTCACTCTTGGGTAGGAGTGGGAGAGTAGGTAAAGGTTGGGTAGGTTGGGTTGATGGTAAGATTAGTAATGTTGGCCAAAAGTATTCATTTGATAATATATCATCCTCATCATATAGGTTATGAAAAAGTGCTTGGAGAGCTTTATAATTTATTGTGTCATGTCTTAGAGTCCTATGGTAAATGAAAATCAAATTTTCATTGAACCACATTTGTTTAGGATGTGAAGGGTCAAAAGGTTTGATTGGAGGTAAGCTAATGGAAGAGATTTACAACAACCTTTGCCAAATGGTTAAATAAGATTCAAATGAAGGTGTTGGAGGTGGTGGGTTTTTGGTTTTAGGAGTGGGTACCTTCTTATGCATAGGCTTTATTATAGAAGTTGGAGTTGGAGGAATGGTTTTAGTTAGTGGTTTTGGTAGGGTTTTCCTGGTTATGGTTGGTTTAGAGGTTGAAGACATGGAGGTGGAAGACTTGGAAGATGAATTTTTAGTTATATGTGGGAAAGTAGAGGTAGATAGGTTGGTTAAGAATGATGGATGAATAGAGAGTTTGATGAGTGTAGGTGGAGAAAAAGGGGATGGTATCTTAAAGGAAGAATAGGTAATTGGAATGTTATAAGGATGGGGTCCTAATATTGAAGGTAAATGTGAAGGAGATGGTATGGGTCTAGTTCAAGGTGGAGGTTTAGGTAACTTTACCTTCTTAGTTAGTTTAGTTTGATTTATCTTTGGTGGACTAGATGGGGTTAAGTCCAACCTCAGACGGGGTGAGTGTGACTAGGTGTGGGAAGGATTCCTAGGTTGTTGATTGGTTTGGTGAAATAAGCATAAGGTTATTTATCAAAATTAGGTAAATGTAGTTGTGGCAGTTCACTTATGGTTTTGGGAGAGATATTTGGTGAAGGGATAATGGGTTTAAGGGTGGATTCAAGTGAAGTTGAGGATTTGGGTTTGATTTGGTAAGAAATTCCAAGTCAATGCAAAAATGTGGCTCTATCAAAGTTAGGTTGGGAAGTGAACTCTAAACATTGAACTAGCCTAGAAAAGGGCTTGTAGATGGGTTTGGTTCCTTGGTCACTATTATCAAAGATTAAGCACTTTGGTGGAGAAGGAATGGTTTCTTTATCTTTGTTTTTAGTGGATGGCTCAAAAATTACTAGTTGTGTAGAGGAGGTAACCTTTTCTTGGTTTAGGGTAGTTTCTAAAGAGGGCATGGATGGTGTTAAGATGAGGGTGATAGGTGTGTTTTCCATAAGTGAAGAAGTAGACATGGTTGCTTCCTTTGTTTGGGTATTCAAAAGAATAGAGGGAAGTTCTACCACTTGAATGGGTGGAGTGGAAGAATATATAATGGTTAAATCAATGGTTGTCTCCTTCAATGTTTCCATCAATGGAGAAGTAGATAAGGAAAAAATTTCACCAAGTGAAGAGAGAGGGGTGGTTGATTCCTCTATTTGGGTATCCAAAAGAATAGGAGGTGAGTTTACTATTTCCATTTGGGTGATGGAGTTAATGGTCTCTTCAATAATGGGCTTGTTATTAATAAAATTGATTGTGTATGCCTCATGAGAGTGAGATGGTTTAGGTTTATTGTCATAGTGTTGGTTGGAAGGAGTATGATTGGGAAAAGGCTTGCATAAAAATGTCAAGGGACTGATTAGGAGGTGCATTGGGATTATCAAATGAATGTTCTCCACCATCAATAAAATTTTAAACAATAATTTTGAAGGTATTACATCTATTAATGTCAGGTATTACAACACAGTGAAAGGCACAAATGGTCATTTTCATTATACCAACCTAGTATGGGGAAAGAATAATCAAATTATTGGGGCAGTTTAATTGGTGGAAGTTGGATGACATTAAATTTGAACAATTTATCCAAAATTGATGCATAAGATTCTATAATGAGAGTATATTGTTTTGGAGGACCTCATTTTTGGTTTCAGTTTTGTTGATAAGGAGGAATGGAAGAATTGATTTATGTGGTTGGTTGACCATTGGGGGTGGAGCGATTTTTAGAAAAACTGAGTTTTCAGATGCTTGACTTTGGTATTGGATTGGTTAGTGGTTTTGGTGGAAGAAGGATAATTGAATTTCAAACTAGAATTCTTGTTCTATAATTTCAATTTCCCTTTGTCAATGACCCAATTTTCTAGTTTACATGCCATGGTGAATGCCTCATCAAAAATTTTGAACGTTTGAACTTGAAGAGTGGGGGTAATATGTTTGGCACAATCTCAAGAAAAGAGGTCAATCAATTTGGGTTGTGGTAAGGATAAATAAAGTTGATTGATGAGACCTCTCCATTTAGAAATAAAATAAATAGTTGACTCATCATCAAATTTCTTAATGGAGTGGAGGTCATCAATAGAAACCTTTTTAGATTTGTTACCAGGAAATGCTCTAAAATGATTTGGGCCAGTTGGGAGAATGAAAAGATAAAATACATGGGAAGAGCACTATACCAATCAAGGGTGGTAGCTGATAAGGACATGGGTAAAGTTAGAAGAATGAGAGAATCATTGTATGTGATCAAATAAAAAGAATGATGGAATGCCCTAAAATGTTGTTGGGGGTCATCCTTGCCTTATAATTTGGAAAACATGGGCAATTCTCATTGAGGAGGATAAACATGGATAGGGATGGATGGATGAATGGGTTCATTACAAATTTCATCATAGGATAAAAGGTTATGAGTCCTAGAGATAGATGAATCCAAGTTTATAATTTTGTCCATTAGCATCTTGATCAAATCCAATTAGGTTTGGGAAGATGCATGCTTAAGTGGCACATTCTATTGAGGTTGGGTGGTAGATATGTTTGGATAGGTGATAAAAGGTGTAGAAGAAGCCACATATTGTTAAGTGGTCATAAGAGGTTAAGATGGTTCCCCATAGGGGTTGATTCACATAAATGGTTGAGTGGAAGGTGCTATGTACCCTTTTGGGTTAGAGACATTGATAAGAGGTTATAAGTACTTGTTGAGGGATGGATGTGGGTTGACTTAAAGGTATGGCTAATGTCGTGGGTTGATGTTGAGTGGTGACTCTAGTGATAATGGGTGGAAGTGTTTGAGGTATATAAAGAACCAAGTTCTAAAATGGTGTGGAAGCTGTTGGATTGGTTGAGATAAAGGGAAGGGTGGACATAGGGTTAGAAAATAACCCCATGGTAGGTGGAGTATAGGTAACTAGAAGTAAAGTTAAACCTATATGGGAAGTATTGGGTGTGGTAGGAGGTGTTTGGTTAGAGGTTAGAATGTTGGATTGGGTTTAGGTAGTGGTGGTATATGGGATGTTGTGAGAATAATAAGATTGGGTCAAAAAGGGTTAGGTTGAGGTGGTACCCACCATAATATGGGGAAGCATACCATAAGGAGGGTCCATAAGATAAACCAAAGCAATAGAGGTATGGTGAGGTAAGTTATTAAGATAATGTTGAAGGGCTACCAAATTATTATCAAGGAAGGTATCAAATCCTGCATCACCTTAAAAAACAATGGGATTCTAGAAAGAGGGTGATAAAGATGAGGTGAGGTGAACCCTCATCATTATAATTATATTCCATGGAGGAAGAAGAGGAAGGTGGTGGTTAATTGGTTTGGTTTTGTAGCTGCTATCTGGTAAAGACCATGTGAGAGAAAAGGGAGTAGTATGATGAAACTCACACATCAAACAAAGATAAATCAAAAGAAAAAAATTCAATGCAAACAATGCATACACTTAAAGTGTATTAAATCCTATAATTCCTTTTGGATCACTTTTGGTTTATGATTACAAAGTGTGAAGAGGGAATTTTGGCTTGTAGATTGGGTACTAAAGAGGAAATCTAAGGTTGGTTTCAAGTTTATTTTAGGTATTCAAGAAAGAAATGTATGTTTAACTTTAGTACGTGGCTTGGTATTGGGTCCTACCCTCTCACTTCAGGGTCTCATAGTGGTAAGAGTGTTGGGTGCTTAGGAAAAATATATTGAGTTCAAAGTTTCTACTCAACTAGAGAGCTGAGTTGGTTCTCCCATTGGTGGTGAAATCTAAGTAGGATAACTGAAAATGGGTAAGGTTACCACTACATGATGAAATCCTAATCGAGCCTTGTCTCAGGTATATTTTGATGTGTTAATTTTTTTGTGGTTTGGATTAGTGTGTGATAACAAATGAGAAAACTATGATTAATTACTTTGCCTCATATGTTACTAAATGAACTAAGACAAATAGGAAATTAATGTATGAAAGATGTTTATTTTAAGCTCAAAAAGAAATTTTTAGATTTCATTCAATAATAAAACAATAAAGGAATAAAAGGGAACTATGGGTCCCACCTAGAGTGCTAAAATGTTTCAATTAATTTCACTCATTTCTTAGTTTTGGAAGTAAAGTAATGACACTAGTAAATAAGGTGTGTAGAAGAATAACTAGTAAAGTGCACGTGTGATCTAGATGATAGTGGGAACTCCTCTTTGGATTGGAAGGAATAAACTAAAAATAAAAAAGACACTTAAAAAGGGGTTTGTTAGATGGATGGTTGAGTGGACTGCTTAGTGTGAGCTAGATCTAAGAAGCATATTGCTTGCTAAGAAGCTATTAATCCACTATTATAGCAATTAAGCTGATATAAACTAAAAGAAAGGATACTTGCATTCAATGATAAGAAATTAAATACAAGTGAGAAATATAAAATAAATATTGTTTAAATAAAACAACAAAAATAGCAAAAGTGGGTGAATTACTTATGCTAAAATGGCTGGGGTTTAGTCTAAAAAATTATAAAAGTCACTATTATCAGGCAAAAATAAATAAAATTGGGTTTGATTGGGGCAAAGGGGTTGAAAAAAACTTGCTAGATTTTTATGCCACAGTGACCATCAATGATCAAGTGATCGATGATTGGGTCTGACCATCAATGGTTGGGTAACCATCAATGGTTGGGGTAAACCATCAGTGGTTATGGAACTATCAGTGGCTGCCTATGTAAATCTAGGAATGATCAAAATAGAAGGTAAAGATTAGGCATTTGGACAAATAAAGGTATATAATAGGATTGAGGGGTGGAAAATAATATATTGATAGGTCTGATAGGGCATGGAGGCTAGAAATAAGATAAACACACCAAAAAATCAAAAGTTACCTAAAACTTAATAGTGGAATGTTGAAGTGATTTTTCCAAAGTGACAGTACTTAAACTTTCAAATGTGATTTTAATAGAGCTTTAGGTCTCCAATGGTATTGTTTTCTCACTTAAAAGATGTTAAACACTTGTATGCAAGAGAGCTTAGATGAAATATTTTGGATTCTTGATCCATTTCATTTCCTCCTCTTCTCCTTTTATAGGATGAAGTTGCTAATTAGGATAGAGAAAGTTACTAATTTGATAAGGGAATAAAGTTGCCAATTCACATCATTTTAAAGCAAGTTTTAAAATCAAGTTTCCATTCAAGGAAATGCTTATCTCATACAAATTTGTCAATTCTTTAGTGCTTTAAAATAGGTTTGGAGGTTTAAGCATCGATGGTTAGGCCCACCGTTAATGATTGAGGGGATAGAGGAAAATATGTTAACGTAAGTTTAATTAAATGGTTATGTTAAACATGTTAATTTAGGGGTCCAGTTAGTAAGTGAGTCTAGTTGACTAGGTGGTCCACTAGATGTGAGGTTAAATGAGGGTCAAAGAGGTAGTTTGACATCAAAATCTATCATGTGTAGTTTTCAAGTGTCTACACACTATTACTTACCTTACCATAGGAATACCCTCTACTAATGTCACCACCATTCTTCTTATTCCTAGCCTACCTACCTCCACTCCATACCAGATCTTGGTGGTTATCATAACTTTTACCATTCCACCCATCACTACCAAGGTTACTACCTACCATATATCTACTAACCCAACCATACCTCCTACATATCCTGCATTAATCTCTCAATAGGTTCCTATCACACAAAACCTGAGCTAAGACCTTAACCCACTAGGATATATACCTCTACCTTCCACCCAACCACCTATCTCCACATATTCATTTGTGGAATCATCGCAATTATCCATGTCCTCATACCAATATGTATAATCTTTTCAACCCCTCACCATTTATCTATATGTTACACCTACCCAAGCCTAACATAATCCATCATACAACTATAGGGCTGCACAACCACAAACAAACCTCATCAAAAATGTTAATGGATAAAATGACTTCTTTGGAGCTATCTATCTCTAATGCCCAGAACCTCTTATCTTATGACCAAATCTATAATGGGCCAATTCATGAATCCATCCCTATTAAACCTTATCCTCATCAATGGGAAAGTCCAACAATTTTGAAGTTTTAGAGTAAGGAAGACCCTTAACAACATCTAAGATGATTTAGGAATTTGTGTTATATCATTGCCTATGATAATTCTCTCCTTCTATGTACCTTTCTCATGTCTCTATTAGATCTAACACTAGATTGGTACAATGATATTACATAGCACTGCCTTTTTTCTTTTGCCTAACTAGCTCAAATTTTATTAGATCACTTTTCCATAAACATCTCTAAAAAGGTCTTCATCAATTATCTATACTCCATTTGAAAATTTGATGA
Source organism: Torreya grandis (assembly GCA_037957365.1). Lineage (NCBI taxonomy): Eukaryota > Viridiplantae > Streptophyta > Pinopsida > Cupressales > Taxaceae > Torreya > Torreya grandis. The sequence goes on along the minus strand of JARHVA010003801.1, from coordinate 1,522,839 downwards.
TGAATCCATTACTGACTTCATAACCCATTGGATAAGTTTTATAAATCATTTTTGTTTCTCTTTGCCCCAACCTAAGCTGATTGAAATCTTTGTGTGGACTTGTGCTAAACACATTTCCTCTACTTTATAGGTTCATAGCTTTAAGATCTTTAATAAATCTTACACCATGGGACAAAAACTAGAGAATGGAGCCATTGATGTGGGGAAGTTGAAATTTAGAAACAAGAATTCCACCTTCAAGTCAAATGAGACTCCCTCCTCCATACCTAAAAATCAAACCAAAACTAACTCCAAAAATAAGGGAACCATGAATGTGGTTATCCTTAAGACCACTCCTCCACCCATTCTTAACCAACCCAACTCCTCTAATTCCTCCAATCAAAATACTAGAAACTCAAAATATAACAATCATAATCAATTTACTCCACTAGGGGATTCATATTGTTTAGTCTTTGAGAAGTTGTTGAAAGTAAATATCATACAACTACCACTGATCAAACCTCTATAGTAATTTGATTCCTCTCATTCTATACCTAGTTGGTATAAGGATAAAAAATTATGCACCTTCCACTAAGTCATTGGGCATGATGTTAATAGGTGTAATACCTTAAATAATGTTGTCTAAAATATCCTTAACAAGGGGAAGCTTGTGTTGGATAACCCCAATGCACTCCTAAACTAATCACTTGACATTTTTATATAGTCATTTCCCATCCATGCCCCTCTCATGAATAATGAAAATAATTGAGTGGAATCCTCTCACAACCATAAAGTCCATACCATTAATGTAGTCCTTAGTCAATTTATTGCTAAGGAACCCATAGAAAAAACCACCTTTCCTTCCTCTCCACTTATTGAGGTAGTGGATTCACTCTCCTTTGTTTTAGAAAGCAAGACTAATGAAATAACCTCTACACTTTCTCCACTCATTAAGGCATTTTAACTACCAAACCAACCTTTGGGAGACATACCAAACAAGGCAACCATTACTACCATGTACTTCTCCTCCATTATATATTAATCCACTCTTCCTTTGGAAATCACCCCTAAGGAAATGATCACCCCACCTACCTCTCCCATAGGAGATTCACCTTCCCAAACCTTGGATATTTTAATTGAGTAAAAGGATGAGGTAACCGCTCCTATCTCTCCACCCATGGGTTTTAATTTTGAGCTTAGTATCAAAGAGATAAAACTCATCTATAAGCCCTTATCTAGACTAGCTCATAACTTGGAGTATTTATCGTAGCCCAATGTATAGTGTGCCATATTTTGGCACTGTATAGAGCTTCCTTACTAAAACAAGCTGGAACCTCCAACCATACCACTATCATCCCAACCTCTTGTTCCCTCTATTAGACCCACTTTCATCACTATCAAGCCATTAAAAACCTCTACCAACCTAACCATACTTGAACCAACCAAACTGATTTCATCCAAACTAACCAAGTCACCTTCTACCATTCCAATCAAGCTTACCAAAAAGCTTGGCATATTCCCTATTTAAAACCCTACTCACCCCTAACTGTGGTTGGAAGTAACTCCAAAAAATCCACAAAAGAAACCCCAAACTAAGCTAATAAATAAGGTGAGAACACCTAAGATTCCACAAACCAAAAGTCTACTTTTGCCTTCCACTTTTCCTTCTATTTTGGGGCCTCACCCTTCTACCTTGGTAAATAAACTAACCATCCCAAACAAGTCTCAAATCCAAGCACCACTTTTGGTTACACCATCACTCCTAATTTCATCCTCACCTATTTTTACCCAACATTCTATAACCAAACTACCTACTTATTAGGCATATACCCCAACACCTTTTTATTCCAAGCAATCCATATAAAAACCATCCACCAAGGACTCTTCTTCACCTAAATATATGACCATCAAACCCATTTCTAAAGGGATTCCACCTCAAATACCAAACATAAAACCTCCACACCTTTGCCACTATTGCTTGAGTCTTACTTGACCATACTACAAAGTTTATTACAAGCATCTTGCTTATCTTTTCCTCCTATAAAACCATTTGACCTAAATAGTCCCAAACCATCTTGGTATAATGAAAAATTTGTATGCTTATATCATAGAACATTTGAGCATGATATTGACAACTATAAGGTTCTCTATGTATTAGCCCATTAACTATATCATGAGTATGACTTATTGTTAGATGAGCCTCTTATGAGCCCAACACTGATCCAAAATCCAAAAACCACAAACAACACTTACCTACTCCCCCACTCTCATCTCAGAGTGAAGTGATACTGAAGCAACCCTCTATATTGACTCTTTCCCAAATCCATACCATCCATGTGGTCACATTATCACAAGCTCAACTAAAGGATAAGGGAAAGTTAATGATGTCCATTCCATGAACATACCCATATTACACCACCCAATCACCCAACCAACACCAAGCACATTTACCATCAACTAAACCCAAGATGTGCATCTTGGGGCCCTCTCAATCCAACCCATCTGAATCAATATAATGAGTAGTTCTGAAATAGATTCACCAAAAATTGATGAAGATGAGTTGTATGAATTGATTAATACCTCACCCCATCACTACCAAATGATGATAGAGTCTTTATAATCCATATAGGCCCAACCAAAATATCTACAACCTCTAGCAACCTTTGTCAGAGATCTTCAACTTTACAACCTTATTACCTTTAAGGATTTATAAATACCTTCCATCCATCTAGATGACTCATATCCTTCCATTTTCATTAACATGTACATAAACCAAAGCTACATCAAGAGGGTTATGATTAATGGGGGAGATATTATCAACATTATCTCCTCCCTTGCATATGTACAACTCAAATTTCCTAAGAACACTATATCAAAAACCTCAATGGTGCTCTGATCATTCAATGGTATGATGGTCATAACTTTTGTAACTATTGTCTTTCAAATTCACCTAGGACTGCACATGCTTATTGAGCTCTTCTTTGTAGTAGAAGGAGATTTCTAGTACAATGTTTTATTAGGATGCCCTTAGATCTATTCCATGGGATGTATGCTATCCACCCTACACTGATGCATTAAATTTGAATATGAAAGTCAAGTTGTTACCATACAAGCTGACTTGGGTCCTTTTACATCATGCAACATAACATACTAACCCAATGACATTCTCCTTCCCCCATCCAACAAACATTCATCAGTAAAAGATGAATCCCCATCTACCTCTACCAATGAATCCTCTACTAGTTCATCCATCCCTTCTACCTAAATCCCCACATCAAACCCTTTGAAATCAAACTTCCAACATCTTTCATTAGGAGAGTATTGCCTTTTTCAACAAGAAAATTTTCCTACTCCTCAAGAGTATGAGAATCTTGACCAATAACCTAGTTATGACCCCAATATTGGAACCATTGTTCATTTTGGTCCCTCAACTTATCAAACTAATTTCATGCATGGGGGACTTGATAAACCCATTGACACTTATGCCACCTCTTTTTCACCTCAACCATTCACCTTGAACATGGATATTAATTTAGTCACTCTAGATAACCCATGCATTGTCAAAATTGGCCAATCACTAAATTTCAAGGAGCTTTAGGACATTCCATCCTTATTATATGATCATAGCATTGCATTTTCTTGGTCTTATAGTGACATGCCAAGAATCTATCCCTCCATCACTACCCATAACATAGTCACCAACCATGATGCCAAGCTTCTTAGTAAAAAACTTTAATGAATGCACCCTTGCATATCCCTTCTCATCAAAAAAGAGCTTTGACATATCCTATTCATCAATTTCATTCAACCCATTGACTATCCCCAATGGGTCTCAAATGTTTTACCTATCACCAAAGCCATAGGGGGACTGTGCATTTATGTGGAATTTCATAACCTTAACCTTTTTTGCCCAAAGGATGACTTTCCTTTACCAAGAATTGACCAACTTGTTGATCTTATGTCAGACCATGATATGTTATCTCTTATGGATGGATTCTGAAGTTACAATCAAATCCTAATTTTCCCCAAATATCAACACAAAACCACTTTTATCACCCCATGGGGGACTTTTTTCTATAGGGTCATGCCTTTTGGATTGAATAACATTGATACAACCTATCAATATGCTATGACCTATATCTTCCATGACCTTATTCAAAAAATCATAAAAGACTATGTTGATGACCTTATTGGGAAATATGAATGTCATAAAGATCATTTGGTCATTCTTAAGATTATCTTTGAGTGACTTATCCATTACCATGTTCACCTTAATCCTAAGAAGTGTATATTTAAGGTCTTGTTAGGAAAACTCCTTGGATTTATCATCTCCCTTTGGGGAATTGAATTTGATCCTACCAAAATAAAAATAAATCATCAAAATTACTCCTCTTACCCACCTCAAACAACTCTATAGCTTGTAGGGTAAGCTCTAATCCATTCATCACTTTATCTCTCAACTCATGGACCCATGCCAACCCTTCCACCACCTTCTAAAGAAATATGTATCTTTTAAGTGGATTATGACTATCAAAAGGACTTTGATTCATGTAAAAGGTACCTTTTGTCTCCACCTATCCTCATTCCTCCCAAACAAGATCAACCTTTTTACCTTTATATTTCCACCACTGACCATTTATTAGGGGTAATGCTAGCTCATCAAGATGAGTAACATAAAGAACAATCTACCTACTAAATTAGTCATATGCTTGTAGAGTACGAGACTTAGTACACACATATTAATAAAATTAGACTATCCTTGGATTTTGTGGCCACCAAACTTCACCACTACCTTCTCAACCATAATACCTATGTCATAACCAATATTGACCTACTCAAGTATATGCAATCTAAGCCATACCAAAACTAGAATATGGATAAATGGATCATGTTTTTGGCTGAGTTTGAGTTTGCATTTATTTATAATAAGTCAATTAAAGGGTAATTTATTTACAACCAATTAGGTAAAACACCATTATCAGACATTTAGCCTCCTCTCCTAGAGTCTCTAGATGAGTTCATCTTAACCCTCTCTCAATAAGACTTTACCTATCAAGTGACCATGTTCTTTGGTAGATCAAAGTGTTAACATGGTGGGGGATCCAACATCATCCTTATCCCCATTCATGGTGAACCTCTTCATTTATCCTTCAAGATAGATTTTGACTATACCAGTTATATGGCTGAGTATAAAGCTCTATTAATAGGCATCCAAACTACGTTAACCTTGTGAATCAAAATGATCAACATCTTTGGTGACTCTCAACTTGTGGTTAATCAAATCAACATCTCTTACTAGTGTATGATGTCTTGAAATAGTATAAATAATTATCTAGCATACTCTTAGTATCATTTGAACACTACCATATCCAAACCACTCCATGATCTATGAACAAGTTTGTTGATACAATGGCTTCCCTTACTTCTCAAATCCCATCCACATAGTCTGACTCTAAGATATCTATCATTATCCATTGATTTACCCATCCCTCTTATGTCAAATAAGATTCTTCCACCATCTTCAATGTGGAGGAGACCCAACCCAACCTTTGGTATCAATAAACATTTGACTATATCAACCTTGCATAATTCCTTTTAGTCTTTCGAGTAATGCTTGCAAAGCATTTATCTAGAGCACCTCACATTATAATACACTAGGAAGAATTATTTATAAATTAAAATTTAATGGTCTCTTCTTCTATTACCTACATATTCATTAAGCCTCTCATGCTATTAGGAAAATGCAAGATGGGATATGTGGGGAAAACTTAAGTGGCATAGCTATCATTAAAGACATCATTTGCCTTGGATATTATTAGCCTAGCCTTAACCAAGATTTCTATGATTATGTGAAATGGTGTGTCAAATTTCAACAACAAGCCAGTTTACATCATGCACCTAGCCATAGTCTTTGAGTATCCAAATTTATTTGGCCCTTATCATAATGGGGTCTAGATCTCATTAGTTAAATTAACCCCCATTCTTCATAGTGACATTATTTTATTATCATTGCAATAGAATATTTCACCAAATGGGTAGAGGCTATTCCTCTCATCTCAACCATAGTGAAAAGATCATCAAATTTATCAACCATCACATCATCTATCACTTCGATGTTCCTCAAAAAATTATCACTGACAATGGAAAATCTTTCAAAAATAAACAAGTCTAAGGTCTTTTCAATGCATTCAAATCAAGTTAAGTTTCTCATCATCATATCATCCACAAACAAATGGATAGGTAGAGGCCTCTAACAAAACTCTCAATTACATGCTAACTAAAATGGTTAATGCATTTATTCAGGATTGTAATTTACACATCCCCTTTTTCTTATGGGACTATCATACTAGCATTTGGACCCCTATAGGCACTACCCCTTTCTCTCTAGTTTTTAAAATAGAGGTTATCTTACCTCTCAAAGTCTAAATTTCCTCTCTTCACATATCCTTGTCAAATCTCATCTCTAAGAGTAATCATCATCAAAAATGTTTATCCCAACTTGAGCTACTTGATGAGCATCATTTAGTCACTCTTACTCACCTTCATGTCTATCAAGAGTGAATCAAATGAAACTATAAAAAACATCTTAAAGTGTGAGAATTCAACATCAGAGATCTCATCTTAAAATAAAATCAACATGTCACCAATATGTATAAAATCAAGTGGAGTAAATTTGATTTCAACTATCTTGGAACTTATATCATAATGCACAAGTATGGATCAATATCTTACCAATTGTCCTCTCTTGAAGGAAACCTAGAACTTGAGCCCCTTAATGCTTCACATATTCATCCTTTCTTTTGTTAAAATGGGATCAAACTCAAATTTTTGTCTAAATTAAGCTCATCCCTTATTTTCAAATGACATTTATCTCCTTATTTAAGGACAACTAATTAAACCTAAATCATGTTATTATCCATCATAATCATATCCTAATCTTGAATAATGGGCACCATGACTCTACCCATGGCATGATTCTCATGGTACTTTATACTCCTTTTATAGATGAATTCCCATGGTCATTATCACTTTAACCTCTTTTACACCTTAGTAACCTTCTTGTGCTTTAGTTTTTTATTCATAAAAATTAAACCTTTAAGCCTATATAAGCAAGTCCATGACATCAAAAGTAAACATCAAAATAAAAAATAAAAATAACTCATATGGGTCACTCTCTAGAATTTGTATACTACTCCCTCTAATGACAACTACCAAAAACATATCAAAATTTCTCAATACAAGGTATATTTCTCCCTTGAAGGACAACTATCAATAGCTTTAAAAAAAGCATACAAACCTAGACCACTCCCTTGAAGGATGGCTGAGTAAAGCATTTGTCAAAATCATATCAATTTCTTGAAGGCTTCCCACATCAATTAGCTTACCCAACCCTCCTAAGAAATAAAAAAATAGAAAAATAACCATTATGAAACATTAAAAAACAAAATAATTTTGAAAGCTACAATCAGCTCTCATACATAGACATCACACATTGATCAATCTACACATTAAATGACATGGACTTGTTTATACTAGCTCTTTAGTGACCAATATAAGAGGCTAGCTAGTCTCCTAAGAAGGTTCCATTTTTATATCCCTCCCTTTTATACCCTATAAGCATGGGATTTTGAGCTTACTTGACATTATGTGATCAAGACACCTTTTTAACCCACTAACAAATGCTAATGAGAAAAATTTGAAGGGATTATGTTTCTTAAGCCAATATAATTTCATTTCATTTTGGTCCTATCCAAATAAGAAATAATATGCCTTCTTCTTATTATCTCATACTAGTTGATACATTCATTAAGATGTTTTATCTTTTTGATTATCTTATCTATCTTTTCTCACATTTTATCCAACCTACTCTATGTGTTTTAAAATTACAACACTTTCATCAAAATTAATGAATTTAACCATGTGTTTTTACCATATTTGTTTAAATTGTTTAATCATTAGAACATTTTAATTAATTAAACATCTCCTACATCAAACATCATCTCATGGTCAATCACATCCACTAATCCATCTATCATATATAACCATCTAATCATACATCAAAATAAAATGATTCATTCCATATTATCCATCACATGTCTAATTCTAAATCAGGAATCATATATTCATTAAAATAAAGTATCAACATAATCATCACTATCATCATATCCATCCATAAACCATGAAAAAAATCACAAAACATCATAAGTATAATCATATTATAAACAACATCTAGTAAATATCTAGCCATCACATCACATGCCTAGTTAAGTAAGTCCACATTAGCCATCACATCATAATCATATAACTAAACATCAATCCATAATCATCATGAACATAAATTAAATATCCATACCATCACATGCATAGCTAGGTGAGTCTACATAAACCATCATGAACATAATCATATCAACTCATAAAATAGCAACAAGAACATCATAACCATGAACCACAAACCATAAACAAGGTTCATATCTATATCTCATAAATAATCATCATCATGTATACAAAAAATATACATATATACATATATATATATATATATATAATACATATCACTACATTGGCTCACAAGCTGATATCAAAATCATAAAATACATCTAAAATATAATATCTCATAATCAATCTATGATCCTAAAACACCATTGCCTCCTAGAGCCTACCCTCTTGCACCTACTTGTTTACTTGTAGATGCAACCCACTAACCTAGTGTCACTATACTATCCCATCTTTTCATACCTACTTTGTAAATGCTCATATGGTAAATGCATAAATACTAGGGCCTCATAATACCATAGCTCTTCCACAGTCTCTACATATCTCTACATCAAGATAGTCCCTATTAGTCCCATAGATACTATTACTCCTCCTCCTACCTACTAGAGAGCATCCCTCTCCTACGTAACCATGGATAAATACACTCTAGCCTAATCTCTCTCTCCTATGACCACTTGACCTTATTCTACTACCAAGGATACATGTGCCATTACTAGAGATTCTTGAGCTATGGTTATGACCACTTGACCTTGTGCTACTACCAAGGATACATGTGCCATTACTAGAGATTCTTGAGCTATGGTTAGGGCTACTCAGGCCTGGTCCCTCTCAGTGGTCACTATCTATACATCTAAGTCAACCCCCTACATCCAAGCTTTCTAACCACTCCTTGTGCATCAACATTGATGTCATACCAACCACCATCATCACCACAAAAATTGGATATGATATAATATTTTTGGTACAATATAGGATAACCTTTTATCACACCTACATCATCCATATTTATCCTCATAGGTAACACCTCATGATCAATAAATTCATGAACTAGCTATGGAGTAGGTAGTGTAAATGCTATATCCTCCCTCTTATACCTTGAGAAAAACTTGGGTATATCCTAAATGATTTAGGACTACATTCATACTCTATCAAATGGAATCAACTCTATCTCATGGTATCATCTACCATAGATCCATATATATATCTTTGAAGAGATAGAGTATGCCTCTTATAATTTTCCCATCTTGGAAACCTAACATACAGTCTCTATATAATATACCCCATGACTAGTGCATCTAGTCAGTCCCTATACCAATCAATGTCATATACCCCTCTTCCTAGTCCTGAGAGGGCATAATCACCTCTCCACCTCATGAATCTAGCCCTAAAATCCATCTACATAAAACCCTCTTAGGGTATCCCCATAGGTCACAACACCTTGATGTGCTCATAAGGCCTATAGTGGAGAACAAACCTAACACTGATCCTATATCTCCTATGGGCATAGAAGCCTAATAGCTCTTGATAAATCTAAAATAATATCATTGGTGCCCACCTAAACACCATGCAACCCAACCACATATTAATGAACACTCATATCAACAAGTAAGGGAACCTCCCACTACTAAAATTAGGTAATGCATAACACATAAGTGTTATCATCATCATATTCAAAAGCCTCCTTACATCTCTATCTCTTTGGTATATTGGTGTGTAGTGGAAGCCTCCTAAGTTTCACCTCATAAAATCAAGGTCTTCTCTATATATGATCTCCATCTACTTGTCCCACTCATCCCTCTCTATGTGGTGTTGATGTTGGAAAGTGCACCCTGCGGCAAGAAAATGGATTCCTACCCTCTCCCCTCAACATGGAAACCCCTCTCTCGCCTGTGGGATGGCGAAGTAGGAGAGGAGAGTCTCTAGGTATGGGCTAGTTCCCTCTGATGTATCTTGTTTGTTTCAGGTAGCACAAAATATAGGTATATAGGTATACTGGGGGGGATGAAAAGAGATAGAGAAAAAGCATGAAAACAAACAGCCTACTCTAAAAGAGGTGATACACCAAAAATAGGTTGACCTTCCACATCCACACTCAGGATTAGGGAAAAACATACATACACTCAGATATGGAAGAAAAGACCAGGTCTCTGGGATGACAGGGAGGTTCTTATGGAAAGCACAAGAAATAGGGACTCACCAAGGTGCTGAGAAATACATGTTGTAAGTGACCTCACCTGTTTTATACCTCCAAAATAGAACTCTACTCTTGGTAGCAACAGATAGTGGCACTTTGTAGATCACAAGTTTGCTGGTGTTGAACCTGTGAGAGCATCAAGAGACAATGATTGGACACAAATTAACATTCAATGCATACACAAAAAGATCCATCCAAATAGAGGTAAAACTATTTTTTATTGATTTAGGTGGAAAATTTGGAGAGCAGTGCTCTTTACAAAAGTGGGGAAGATCTCTCGATAAATGAACAAATCTGCCCATTTATAGAGAAAATCCAAGAAGAGTCTCATTGGAAAGAGTAAAAAAACACTATTGATGATGTCATAAGTCTGCCAAGACCATGCTTGTTACCTCATTTTGTGTGTTGGTCTTCTCCTCTGGTAGCTGGGTAGGTTTTTTCCTGTGTTCTGCAAGTGTTTTTTGCCACCTCATGTTGTGGGCGGTGAATTTGCCACCCGCTGCAGTGGATTGCATGTAGGACTTCTGCCGACGTCGGTCGATAAGTTGTCGACTGCGGTAGTTTTGCCAACATTGGCCTATGTAATCTGCCGACGGTGGCAGTTTTGCCGACGTCGGCCGATGTTAGTGGCCTCTTTTTCTTTGCCAGCATTATGGGCGGTGATTTTGCCGCCCTCTGTATCATGTGTAGGGGGTCTCTGTTTACCCACCCGTGTTATGGGCAGTGATTCTACCACCCTCTGCATTTTGTCTGCCCTTCCCTTTTTTGCTAAGTGTCAAATGCCCCAGTTTTTTCTCTCTTCTCCTTATGAACGTTTGAAGACTCTGTGTCTTGCTACTATGAATGCCAATGAACTAGGCCAATGAGCCAATGCTCTAAAACAGAGCTGTCAAACCCTGAAGGTAGACCTTGCAACTTGAAATGACTGGCCATGCAAAGCAGGTGTAGAAGGTGACCGAGATTTTGCCTGAGGGAAAAAATTGGGTCAACAAATTGGCGACTCACAGGGGAAGCATGCCTACTAGGCTTAGAACTCAATTACCTTACATTCCATTGGGTGCAGAGTCAGATGGTGACTTTTGAAGAGAGTTATCCACAGCTTGATAATCCCAGAATCAAAATACATAGAATTTATCCCCAAACAAAGGGAAACACACAAAGCTAAAAACAACTAACTGTGCAAATTGCACTTAGGGAAAGTGGGAGAAAAACAATTAAAAGCAAACTATTATATACAACTAACCAGGAATGTTCGCATCCCTCTTGGATCGAAAGAAAAATTTCTTAAGTCCCCTTCCTAGCAAAGAGACTTATCGTGACGGGCAAGTAGCTGAAAGAAAATGAGATTTGATGACTTGCTCTTCCTGCCTATCACCTGAGTTGGCTGGGAACCGAGGGAATCAAAATCGAACATGTCTCTAATATATACATATTTTGATTGTCCCTGGAGGCCTGTTAAATGCTGGCCCCTGATATTGGTGCTCATCACCAAGAAATCAATTGCTGCCGATTTATCACTGTAAGCCTTCTAATTTGTAAAATTCTTTTGCAATGTATTATGGTCTGATTTGTTTCCCTCTGCTTCACTGAAAACTCTGTTAGACTCATCCTCTGCTTCCTCTTGGCCTTCTTGAAGAAGGGCAAATGTGGCAATGTCTAAAAGGGGCTCACAAAATGATTGCTCATCCCACAAGACTTCGCTTATCTATTTAAAGTTCAGTTCTTCAAAGTATTCCTCCATGAAGACAGACTTCTCCTTTTCCTCTTTGCTGATCAGGCTCTCTAGATTTTCAATAATATTCCCCTGATCCTCACTAACTCAGGTTCTTCAATGTAGTCATCCTCATCAAAATAGCAAGGAAGTTCATCAAACAGAGGAGAAGAGAGCTTACCATGCATTTGTTCCTCCTCGAATTGCTGGAACATCCACATATACGCAAGGCCTGCATCTTCTCCACTACTGATAAGGTCTTCACAAGGGGTATCAATGACGATTTCTTCTTGGTTGTCGCTCATAATAGCCTCCTGAAGACTTGTAGATTGGATATTTTGTTCCTCTCATGCCTCTTACAAAATAGGTTCTTCTTCGAGAAGAGGTGAAGTGGAGAAAGCAAGTGGAAGAGGGAACAGTCCTTGAGCTAGAATCAAATAATTCTCCTCTCTCCACTTAATCATTACTTCATCTATATCAGGCATGGCCTGATAACTCTCTTGGAAATGTGTAGGTGGGGTGTGTTCAGGCATGAAATGTGTTGTTTGGTCTGAACCGTCCACCACACATTGGCTGAGGAATTTATTTTTAGACTCCAACTCTACAATTCTCCTACTCAAATCTTCTTGGAAAAGCTTTTCCTAGAGGCTACCAACATCACTATAGGTAGGTGCAGCCTCAACTTCTTCAAGGTTTTGAGAAAAACCTTGCTTTTCTTCCTTTTCTTTGCTGCCCCATGATTCCACTATCTTCCCCCAATTCAATATCTATGAATTTGAATTTTGCTCCTATGAACAGGCAGTAACTTCATTTTCCATAAGGATCTGAGGCTCTTCTGCAAGGTTTGAAAAAATTAACTCCCTTTCAAGGAGTAGCTTCATCCTAGCCTCTAAGTTTTTAATTTGTCTAGCTAGGTTTTCCTGGAAGAGTCTTTCTTGGAGGTGGCTAGCATGATCCTCTTCAAAGCTTTGAACTGGTTCTTGGGATTCCTTCCTCCAATCTAGAATTTGCACACTATGCCGGAGGACTTGGGGAGGTTGGGGATGTGAGGAAAATGTTGTTGATGCGTTGGAGGAGGGATGTGCTAGCTAGTGGTACTTTTCTCAATGGAAGATACCTGATTTAAGGAGTTGAAAAGATTGATCTCCATGGGAGGTTGCTCTGATGCCATTTGGTGTTGGAAATCTAGGCGCATGGGATTGGGAGCAGCTGTATTTGATGAGTTGGAGTGAGCAAGTGCAATTTGATAAAATGGATTTGGTGCAAAAGAGGGGGCTTTCTTTAGGGTAGGAGGGGGCACACAAGGCTGGCTGCCTTAAAAAGATGGATTTCTCCATTTTGACGCCTCTTCCTTCATGGATTATACGGCTTGTGCTTGCCTAAACAAGCACTCCTCTTTATACATCAGCTCCTACTGATACTTGTGATGCTCTTCTAGCCTATCGATTTCTTTTGTCTGTCTCTCAAATTCTAATGCCATCTCCCTTATAGTTGCAGGGCAACTAGGAGAGCCACTTGAGGGGATTCCATAAATATTTTGAGTCTGATCGATATTATATGAAGGAGAACAAAATCCATGATTTTTTACAAAAGAAGAATACATACAAGAAATAGATGATTTTTGGTGGCACCAGGCTGCTTAACCAGTAGATTTAATTCGGAGTCGCCAGATGCTGAAAAAACTTGATTTGTTGTAACAGGACCAACATCAGCCTTGAAACTTTACTACATTAATCAAACTAAGGTCCCATCGAGCGTGCCAAAACTGTTGACACACACGGTGCTGTATTGGTGGTTCCTCTACTATAACAGGATCAGCGAGTAACCCTGCAACTTTTTTGATTAAAAACTTGGAGTCCCACCGGGCATGCCAAAACTGTTGACGCTGGAAAGTGCACCCTATGGTAGGAAAATGGATTCCTGCCCTCTCCCCACAACATGGAAACCCCTCTCTCGCCTATGGGATGGTGAAGCAGGAGAGGAGAGTCTCTAGGTATGGGCTAGTTCCCTCTGATGTATCTTGTTTGTTTCAGGTAGCGTAAAATATAGGTATATAGGTATACTAGGGGGGATGAAAAGAGATAGAGAAAAAGCCTGAAAAAAAACAACCTACTCTAAAAGAGGTGATACACCAAAAATAGGTTGACCTTCCACATCCACACTCAGGATCAGGGAAAAACATACATACACTCAGATCTGGCAAAAAAGACCAGGTCTCTGGGATGACAGGGAGGTTCTTATGGAAAGCATAAGAAATAGGGACTCACCAAGGTGCTGAGAAATACACACTGTAAGTGACCTCACCTGTTCTATACCTCTAAAATAGAACTCTACTCCTGGCAGCATTAGACAGTGGCACTTTGTAGATCACAGGTTTGCTGGTGTTGAACCTGTGAGAGCATCAAGAGACAATGACTGGACACAGATTAACATTCAATGCACACATAGAAAGATCCATCCAAATAGAGGTAAAACTATCTTTTATTGATTTAGGTGGAAAATTTGGAGAGCAGTGCTCTTTACAAAAGTGGGGAAGATCTCTCGATAAATGAACAAGTCTGCCCATTTATAGAGAAAAGCCAAGAGTCTCATTGGAAAGAGTGAAAAAACACTATTGATGATGTCATAAGTCTGCCAAGACCATGCTTGTTGCCTCGTTTTGCATGCTGGTCTTCTCCTCTGGTGGCTGGATAGGTTTTTTCCTATGTTCTGCAAGTGTTTTTTGCCACCTCATGTTGTGGGTGGTGAATTTGCCACCTGCTGCAGTGTATTGCATGTAGGACTTCTATCGACATCGATCGATAAGCTACCGACCGCAGCAGTTTTGCTGATGTTGGCCTATGTAATCTGTCAATGGAGGCAGTTTTGCCGATGTCGGCCGATGTTAGTAGCCTCTTTTTCTCCACCGGCATTATGGGTGGTGATTTTTCCACCCTCTGCATCACGTGTAGGGGGTCTCTGTTTACCTACCCGTGTTGTGGGTGGTGATTCTGCCACCCTCTGCATTTTGTTTGCCCTTCCCTTTTTTGCTAAGTGTCAAATGCCCCAGTTTTTTCTCTTTTCTCCTTGTGAAAGTTTGAAGACTCTGCGTCTTGCTACTATGAATGACAACAAACTAGGCCAATGAGCCAATGCTCTGAAATGGAGCTATTAAACCCTGAAGGCGGACCTTGCAACTCGAAATGACTGGCCATGCAAAGCAGGTGTAGAAGGTGACCGAGATTTTGCCTGAGGGACAAAATTGGGTCAACATGTGGTACAACAACTAACCCTATATGGGTAGCTACATTATCATGTGGATATCCTCAATAAAAGTGGTCATCTCATCCATATGAATCAATAAGATGTTAGTGGTAGGATCCCATCTCTTGATAAGTGCCACTAACATCACAACATCCTAAGGTATGTGCCGATAGTACCTCATCCAACCAAGGCCCATGTCATGCATGTGTTCCTAAATATTATCAATTATCCCTCATTATATCTTGTCATATATTTAAGACACTCAATCTCTCATCTATATCTACTCCCATGCCTGTAAGGTTCAAAACTAGTGACTTAGATTGCCTAATCTGACATACTTTGCCTATAAACTCTATCTATTACCTCTACCTCCTATTTTAACCTAATTACCATAAGACAAAACCATTTAAACCTAATAAAACCCATGACAAAGACTTACCTATGCATTTACTTATTTTACCTTACCATATCTACTTAACCCTTTATCATAACCACTACCCTTTTTTTCTTTTTTATCTTGACCACTAGCCATAACCCTCTTAAACTATCCACTATTCACCAAAACTTTTAACTATTACCTAATAACCTACAACATTACCCTTGACTTTAGCTATTCAAAACATTAACCTTGACCTTAACCATTTACCAAATCTTTTAAAACATATTCATCTTTCATCAGCCATCGATGATCAGCTATTCACATAGTCAACCACTGATAGTTAAGAGACCCATCATCGATGGTCACCACATAGTGACCTATCGATAGTCACATATTGACCATTGATGGTTGATATTGATTAATGATGGCTGAAAATGACCATCGATGGTCACTATGTAGTGACCATTGGAAATCAAACCTAAACCCTACCCCCTAAAAAACACTTACCAAACCTCAAAAATAGCTAAAACAAACCTACCTACAACTATCTCTACCCTCCCTTATCCACCCTACCCATAAAAATGTAAATCTAACCTACCTTTTCAACTCTATAAACAAAAAAAACTACCCAAACCCAAACCCTAGGAAAAACCCACCCACACAAACAATCAACAAACAACTTCAAAATAGACATTCATTTGCTAACTTTGAAACTAATATACCAATTTAATAACACTACCTACCTCATTCCTCAACTGTCATTGAGGAGGAACCCTAGGAAGCACCACCTAGCCTCACACTCTCCCTCATCCCCTCTACATCTTGATCATGTCATATCTCTAGCAATGTTGAATCAACTCAATCCACCTCACTCACTTGATTAATCACTAGTGATATTGTCACTATTTTCTCAAAAAATGTCAAGAGCTAGTTGTGAGAGGTCAATATAATCAAATGAGTAAATAAAACCCTTGATGGTATTTTGTATTTTCCCTTTTAAGGATGATAGGTAACCACTAATAGTTAGGGTGATCGTCGATGGTCGATCCTGAGTGTCAACCATGACCATAAATGGTTAACATTCAAGGTAATTTTCACTCCCAACCACAAATTTTCAAACAAAAATTTTCACCCAAACCCTATCCAACTACCCACCACTAGATATTTCCCTTTTCTAACACCACAACCAAACACCTTACCTCATCGGTGGTCATTTTTGGCCCAACTATCACATGTTTTTTGACAACTTTGCCTTGGTATTTTTTACCACACCAACTAAATTTCCATGTTAAACATTTTTAAATCACTCTACCTTATGCATAACTAACTAATTGTATCTTCTTGGGATCATTTCTAATAATGGATACCTATGACTACACTGTCCTTTCTTAGGAGACTTGAGTTTATAAGTGTAACCCAACTACCATGCTTAAATGTGGTCATGTGGTCCACTTTTCACTTGTCCTTCTATTACTAACTTTATTTTTACCAACCATGGAAACCTAGTTAGTGCACAATCTCAGATATTATACTTCATGACACTTTGTGTGCATGTTTACACTTCAATGACAAACCTATCACACACTTTTTCACCAACCTATCCACTTATCAAACCCACTCCTGATTCTATTTTAACTCATCAATTCCTAATTTGAGGGGGAATACCTCTTACCATACTCGGGGCAACCAAAACTTCACACTGTAATGTATTTTTGGTTTGAAACTTACTAATATAACCTACATAATAAAAAATGGAAAAATGTAGACACTATAAAACTACACATAATAGTTCTAGATGTAAAACTAATACCTAGACCACCTTAAGACCCCCTAAGGACTATCCCACAACCTTTCAATCATAAAATTTAGTCGAGTTAGATGACTAGCTAAACTAACTAACCTTTAACCAAACTTGACCTTTACCCTCAACCATTGATGGTCACCCTAACCACTGATGGTTAGGCTTGACCATTGATGGCTAAGTTTCAACCACCTAAGAAATTACCTCCTAGTCAACTCCATCTTACTTTTTTATATTTAGTTTATCTAATTTGTGTGCAAGTCAATGCATACACAAGATAAATTTAGACACCCTATTAAACCTATTATTGAAAATATTATTTCACCTCTCTTTTCTTCTTATAAAAATAGAGGAGGAGGAGGTGAAAAGGATCAGTCATCATCCACATCTATAATTAGAGATTGCATCAAAGCTTATTTTATAGATCTTTTCCCAATGAACTAGCAATAAGTATGATAGAGATCTAAAGTGCCACTACTCATCAATCAATAACCAAGTACTATTAATCTACCAAAAATGCTCTAAACTCTATCAACAAATTTTTTATCTAACTACCCCAAACTTATTTAGATCAACAAGATACGTATCTATTTTTAGTAATTAGTTACTTTGTTTTTATTTCATAACCAACTCAACCGAAACCCACTTCCATAATTTCGTTCAGCAACCTTATCAGCCCAACTTCTTGAACAAGATCAAACCCATAATAACCATCAATGGTCACCCTAACCACTAACATTATATCCATAATTGCTGATGGTTTCCAACCACTAATAGTCAACATAACCATCAATAATCACCCTAACCACTGATGGTCACTATATGATAAATAAATAACAAGCTATTTTCACCCATCAGACCTCAACCAAAATTCACTTTCTACCTCTCTACCTAATCATAGAGCATCACCCTAGTTTTTGAATGATAATTGAATCATTTAACATTAATATAAATATTTTTATTACTATAATTATTCAAATTCACCTATTCATTTATCAAGCACTTATTATATTCAATTTTATTACCTTATGTTATGCAAGTTATTTGTCTTTCATTTTTAGAACTTAACTATTGAAAAGTGTGGATTGATGGTCTCCAAGGAAGTTCATGCTTCTTAGACCTAGCTTTCTAAGTAGTCCACCCTACTATCTAACTAATAAAATATATCTTTAGTTCTTTCTTATTTTTATGTCATTCTTCCCAAGCCAAAGAGGAGTATCTACAACCATCTAGATCATAGAGGGAAAACCAAATCTAGGTTCTACTAAACATACCCTTGTCAAGTTTCTTCTCTCTTTCTTCCAAGGAATATATGTGAAAATTTATTGAAACAATTAGATTAAGTAGATTGAATGATATATTATGTCATTTTACATCACATGTTAGCATTAATTGGATAATATTATGGGGCATGAACATTGTTCATTCATACACTATTACAATTTTCTATTTTTGATTTTGGCATTGATGTGACACTAATGGTACTAAAGGTAAAATTTTGAATATGTAAGTCCATATGCAAGGGTTTATTCACCCTACATGAACCTAATATAGGATCCCCCTTCCATGGTGAGGATTAAGATTAGTTAAATGAGTATTTTGGTTGAGGTTATATCTCTTAATGACATAGTACTACTCCTTATTCATGAAGGTTGGGGAATTTGTTTTAAAAACCCATGGTCCTTGATTTAATAGATAATCATTTCATTACATTTATCCATTTGGGAATGATCACTACCAATATCTAATGATTCATAATGAATCATAATCTCAACACTTTAGATGGAAATATGGCTCAACACTTTTAATTGCATTCCTTTCTTACTCTCTAAATCTCAAACCTTTCATTTACCTAATTCATTTCCAATTTCATTTCACATATGGACACTGATTTACATTTTCATTATAGGTATGTGAAAATAATGTGTGGATAAAATAATGTAACTAATTTATTATAATAAATTATGTAGATTTTATGGAATATAAGATAGGTTGAGTGAGAATCTATAGGAGAGATAAGTGTGATATATTTGTGGAGATAAGAGATTAGTGTTGACTCATACTTTGTAGGATATATTTACATTATAAATTTTATTGTATTCAATTTAATAATGAATTGATGTTTATTGACCCCAATTTTGTGTTGTGCACATATGAGCTTTTGGATTTTTCATAATGAATAACTTCTAAAATATGGAGTAATTTCTACATATGATATTAGAGTAGTTTCATTTAGACCTCTATTTTTGTCGTACATGCAATTTTTTTCATCAAAATGGTTTAATGGATATGTAGTGTATCCCATGTGTAAATTCCATTTTTTTCATCCACCTTACTTTCAAATTATCAACAAATTGTATTCAAGGCCATGTGCACATTTTTTGGCATTCACCATCCACTTGCATTCTCTCCTTGAGCTTCCATATTTTCCACTTTATTTATAGTTTTCAATTCATTATGTCTATTATTTGCATATATAATAATAATAAATATTTAAATATATATTAAATTTTTTTGTTTAATGAGTGTGTTTTAGGTTTTCATAAAAGTAAAGAGTTTCAAAATAAATTAGTAGATAAAATATTTCTAGAGTACAACCGTAGGATCAACCTAGCCAAGATCAACTTCTCCTATTAAGGATTTGATGAGTGAGCTAAAATATCTAAATATCTCCACATAGGGCATAAAAACCTTAACTCACACATGCCATAATTCACATTGACTCATTTATTCATGAAAATGTAGCTCAAATTAGTCT